>BHFT01058975.1:0-27572 GCA_004320025.1 Laticauda laticaudata
TTTTGTCCTGATCAAGTTGTGTAGTCCATATATTTTTGCAGTGTAAGAGTTGCAGATTACAGGATATTTTTTTTCTGAAACCAAATTGCCTCTGAAAATCAGGGTGTGTGGGATGGGTGGCAGAGAACAGGAGCAAGAAAGGGAGGGAGAAAGGGAGTAAGAGAAAGAGAGAGAGAGAGAAGCTTATTTAATGGTCCTGGATAAAACTCACTTATTTTGTACATGACATGCAGGTGGATGATGAAAAAACACATTTGAGGTTAATGAAAGGAGAAGACAATGGATAAAATAAAGAGATAGAGTAGAGATACTCCTGGAATGTCTTAAAATAACTGCAAATTTTCACTGAAAACAACACAAAATGTGGATATTTGTCCATACCCACTAGAGATGAACTTAACTCATTGGCACCTAAGAAATTTTCATGTTTCTTGAAAAATATTTAGCTACTTATAATTATGACATCCTTTTTTAAAAAATTAGGCTTGTTTTACTCTTGAATTTGGCTTGAGTAATGTATTAGCCTGTTCCCATTCAAGTTAAATGCTGCCTTTTTAATTTTCATTTCTGACTTGAAGATATGTGACAAATGACATAGTAATTTTTTCCATTTCTTCATGTTCATAAAACATTGATAATATGATTTTTACCTTCCCTTTCATCTCAATTAAATGGAATGTGCTGATACAATTAATGTACAATTTAGTTTTTCTTTCGAGGTTTCTCTTGTCTCTGATTAACAGCATTTCCTACCTATTCAGAGACAGTCCCCCCATCCAGCTGCTATTCAGAATGTTTCAGTATGCCTGCCAGCTATAAATACAATTGTGAAGCAATACCATTTTAATTGTTTCACTAATAACTTGTTTTAAATGATTCAACAGTCATCAGGAAAGATAAGTGCTCTTGTACCCTGCAGGCTTGCAGGGATGATAGGATGAGGCTATGTAACAGAATGCTGTATCAGAATAATGAAACTCTATGTGCAAGATAATGACAAAGCACTTACATTGCTGTAAAGATAAATGAAAACAGTAGATCTTCTTTTTACTGCAATATAACATCCATTTCTATCTCCCATTTCAATCATTAGGCTCCCTGCACTGATTATTGAGCAAATGCACCTATCCAAAGCATCCCACCACAATGACTGGATTCCCTTATCTTTCCACAAGGATGGTGATTGATGGTCTTAATGAGCTTTACAAATGCTCTTGTTAATTAACAAAAATGGTTCTTTTCCTATTTAGGGGAGGGGAGGCTTATAAATTAGACTTAATTATACCAGATAATGGCAACTGATGGCTTGTGTACAATATGCTGCCATTCTTTCGTTTCCTTTTTATTTTCCAATGGCAAATCAACACTTGTAACCCTTGCCTATTTATGTAGACAAATTTAATAAGCAAACAGACCTTTTATGTTAATGGTTTACTGGCATCCATGGGTTTGGCAGGGGAAATATGCTGGGGGAGGATTTGCTAATGGCAGCACATAATCACATTAATTAAAATATAACTGCCATTTAAAGATTTGTAGTGCAGAATTAGAGCATGTTGGGATCTGAGGAAATCAGGCTAGAGTGCATATTAGCACCATTACTTGGTGCTCTTTGCACAGCAGTCTATAACCTCATGTGTCATAAATGTAATTTATGAGGACTGTTTTCTTTGAAATATATGTTTTTAGCTCTCTCATTAGAATGTGAAGTTTTGCAATTTGCTTTGGAAGGTTCAGAATAAATTTACTAAAAGCTGAGACCCATGATTAATTTTAACAAATCCCCAACAATGAATATTTTATTGCTTATATAATTTCTTACAACCAAAACAAGTATCTCTTCCTCTTGAAGAGAGGCTCAATACTTTATTATATATGAAAGTCATACATTCAATATAAACTCTAGTCTTTTTGATACTCCTATTGCAGCTTCTGCTACATGCATAATGTGATCATTTAAGGTTTAAAGTATTGGTGAAGAATTAAATGGAAATGGGGCATGTGGAAATAGCAGTGTAAGTCATTGCTATAGATCATATTTCTAGATAACTATTTCTATGATTATTTCAAAGTATGTTTGAGTTTCTTCATAACTGACAATCTGTTTGCTGAGGTTTTGTTACTTAGCAGAGTAGTTTTCTGGAAGCAATAGTACCATTGACCAATAGCTATATATGGATAATCCAATCCATTTCAGTTTTCAGTCAAATGAAATATATGTTAATTATTCATTCTATTGTATTATTTTTTTAAAAAAAGATAATGTACAGTAATGTTCATACGTAGCTTTCTATTATATTTTGCAAATATCTTTCTATAATGGGCATGACCTAAAGCTGTTCACTCAAAGGCTGGGGATAAGATGAAGGCACTGTGTCACAGTGACAGCAAAAGGATCCTGCCAAGGCATACTTTCTCACAGTTTTCATGAATTGCCTTCCTCAGAATAGGAGGTAACTATGACTATTTCTCAGCAACTGTCGGCCTTGGGTTCTACAAAAAACTGGAACTGACGACCAGATGCAGCTCCTTGTAAAGTATGTGTCGAGAAATCATCTAATGTGGCCCTAAGTACATTGCTAGTTAAGTAGTGTGATGGTTCAGCATTGCTCTTGGATGGAAAAAATGGAATTTAATAAAAGAGATGTATTTGGCTAGTCATGACGCAGTACAAAATACTAGATAAACCTAGACAATCTAGAACTATGCCACTTTCATCCGATCTAAGTATAATCCATAAAATTATCCACTACAGTGTCCTACCTGACAATGAATACTTCAGCCACAACAATACAAGAAAACACAATAGATACAAACTCAAGGTAAACCGCACCAAACTTGATTGCAGAAAATACGACTTCAGCAACAGAGTGGTCAATGTCTGGAATAATCTACCTGACTCTGTGGTTTCTTCCCCAAACCCCAAAACTTTAACCTTAGACTGTTTACTATTGACTTCACCCCTTTCCTAAGAAGTCTGTAGGGGGCCTGCATAAGTGCATCAGAGTCAGTTTCACAAGTATGGAACAACTTCCATTCACATGCACTAACAAGCTAACTAGTAAACAGAAATCCTCAACTTCTCTTTTTTAAAAGTGCAAAAAAAGCTCATTAGTATTCTAGCTAAATCTGAAAAATATTCTTTTAACTAAATATTAGTCTTTTTCTTGGCAATGTTAGTAAAATTCTATACATGTGCAAAATACATTCTAACATTTACCTATCCAGCTTTCTGTCAAGTGCATACTACACTGAAAAAATCTTTAGCCAAAAACATGATGGCACATCAGAAACCACTAGTTTAATTGTCTACAAATGAAGATAATAGAAATACAAGAGGACTAGCTATTTGTTTGAAAAAAGACAACTTCTGGAAAGCCAGTAACTTTCCTGTAACTTTAAAAGCTATAAAAAGAAATATAGACATTTATTGAAAGCTGTAAGGTCTAACAAAGCTAATATAGACATGTATCCCACTTTACAAAACAAATTCTATTTATAAAATAGAGAAAGACGAGCTTGTAGTTGAAAGCATCCTTTTTGTCATGACTTTTTGTGCCTGAAATCCTCAAATGGAACTGTGATTATTGGAGGCTACCGGAGGAAGAGGAAAAATGGCTGAAGCAAAAATTAAAATGTTTAGGATAGAAATTGTATTTTCCCTCAAACTTTGCTGCTACTTTTATAGGAATTGCCTTCTATCTCCCACCTCTGACATAATTAATGCTGAAAGGTATTACATTTAATTATAATTTATCTTCTGAAAAAAACAGTAAAAGAAAAAGTCATCACAAGAAGTGAAGGGAAGGAAAGCAGGAGAACCCAAAACTGTTTGGCCCATATGTCCTTTAAAAAGAAAGTACAGAAGCCTTTAAGTTACCTTTTCAGCTCCTGAATAGCAAATGAGAAGACTTATTGATTGAATGATCAGAATCTTTCTCATCTTTAGGCACTATATTGACTTGCTATTTAAATAATTGTATTTCCAAAAATTCATTTATATCTTACCAAAAAAAAAAAAAACCTCACATATGCACTTTAAAGGAGTTCAACTGCCTATTTTAATTAATTCACTGTCTGTTTTCATAATTTGAATCTGTAAACTTCATAGTAAACATTTCAAATATAACTTTATACCCTGAAAGGATTGAACAATTTCTGTACATTTAGTTATTAAGTGAAAAATGTGATAATGGTAGCCTGAAATTTGCATGCAACTTTACTACCATATATGGAGGAGGAATAGAATATTCCTCCAGAGTTTAACAAATCTCTGTCTTGCTCTCATTAGCATCATTAGCATATTTTCAATGAAAAGAGGAAAGGTTCATGGTTCTTATTGACAACTGATATGAACTATGAAGAAAGAAGAAGGATCATAACTGCAGAATTCAGATAATGTGAGCACACCATGATGCCCATTAGTCTTATGATATGGTCTGAAGTTTTTGTTTTGTAGCTCAGCATAAGCAAATCTGATAAATTCCTAGAGAGAAAAGCATCTCTGAATCCTGGGTTTACCATCATGAGGAGGAGTATGGCAGAAAAACACACAAAATGAATAAAAACTGACATGGAAAAATAGAATAATGTGAGCTAAATTAATATATTCTTCTTTCTCAGCATTTTTACTTCCTATGTTATTAACAACCATGAACATTTACTTCCATAGATTCTTGCAATAGAACATCAAATTTCTGTAGTTAAGAATAACAAAACGTAAGAAAATGCATTGCATTTCAAAACTGTTTTTATTGGGCACAGTTTTCCTCCAGGAATAATTTTCCAGTGTTTTATTTTCTTGGCATGGTACCAGATATATCATAGGGCACTCTGAAGGATTACATTAAGCATCAAAATGCTGGCAGAATGACTACAGCTATTCAGATTCAAATGATATTGTTAAGTTGTTTATTTCCCTGTAATAACATTGCAGACAATCAAAGGACAATCTGAGTTATCTCTACTTAGAATTAAGCACTATTGAGTCCAATAGGGCTTTCTCCCAGGTAAGTAGATATACAACTGCAGTCTCAACTGATAAATCCTTCCACATTGAATGAGCATGAAGAAATGCATAGTATTTCTCTGCCCACATTTCAAGTTACTTCTTTGGATTGTGTGTATTCACTGCAAGCGAAGATCACTGATGGCAGAAACTGAAAAGAAATAATTTTGATTTTATCAGCCATTGGAAGATTTAATTTAAGTCCCTGTCTTTATTAGCTACAACTTAAAATAATTCAGTGAGCAAATAAACATATTTTCTTTATTTTTGGGAAATGTAAAAGCCACCAAAAGAATCACTGTTTTGTATTAATTCATGCATCATCTTTAGTCTTATTAACAACACGAAATAGTGACTGTTGATCTACTATAGTTTGTTCACTGACTTTTAAAACTTTTTCATATGTAGGTTACATGAGAGAACATATCCATGTTTATGAAAAGGAGATTCATATTTCAAAAGTCTGTAGTAAAATTATAGAACAATAAGGCTTGGGTAAAGGTAAAGAATTTTGAAAGGTTGTATTTTTCAGCTGTTTATCTGCTGAGGAGCTAATATACTGTATTTTAACATTCCAATGGACAAGCTACAGAATCTTCCCTTCAGGCCAGCCAAATTGATCTGACCACTCTGTGTGTTTATGTGTCACCCCATCTTCCTCTAGACTGAATCCATCACCAAGGTATAATTGTTTCACTTGGGTTCCAACTACTCAAGCTTTCTGGATGCCAGGGAACCAATGAAAGTGATTTACGATGTTCAAGAAATGTACATAGTGAGAAGGTAAGAGCTTATTAAAGGATTTTTCTTTTAGTTAAAATGGCAAGAAAAGATGAGGGGAGAGTAGAGGTCTTCACCATATTTTTAGGTTTAAAGCAAATATAAAATTCCTCACTTTGAAATTTCTCTTTCAAAGTTTTCACAAGTCTTCAAAGTTCTCACAAGTTTTTGATAGAGTTATTTTACTTCATTTATTCAGCAAATGGACAATACTTACAATGACAAGAACTTCTAAATTAATTTTTTAAATTAATTTTTAATATCTTGAGGAGAAAAACTGATTTTTTTAAAGACTTAGGGGATTTTCTTATACTTAGGAGACTTAGGACCCAATCTTTCCATGTCTCAAAATGTGTCTGATCTATTTCATCCGTACTATTTTGCCTTGCCTGTACAAAGGCTATTGTTCCATAATACACTAAAATACATATAGTTTGCTGAGTTCTCAAAGCCAGTCACATTTTAGACTATAATGTTGTGGGACCCTGCCAGTGGTTCTAAATTCAAGACAGTGTAGTATTGACAAATCCAGAGAAACTCAGCTCAAATTGCCATCAATATGAGATAGTCTTAATTTATCCTTGCTCAGGTGATATCTTGCATGTGAACATCTTCTCATCCAAGTCCTAGACTTAGAGTGATATCAACAGTTGATAATCAAGAGATAAAGTTCCATTATAGTCAGGAGCAATCCTGAAAAATCAAGTTCCCACTATTGTAGAGTGACATCATAAATGCAACTTTGAGAGGGAAATACTGACCTTGCTCCTTATAAGCTGACATCTTCCTGCAAATGAATCTTCCAATCAGGTCTTTTCTTATAGACTGGTCTAATTCCAGAGGTTTTTTTCAAGAATAAAATTAGAAACAAATTCAGTAGAAACAGATACTTGTAAACTCTTTCAACAAAAATAACAACTGTGCTAGGAAAGAAATGTCTTATTAAAGATTTGGAGAACCAGTAGTGTAGGATAAAGAAAAAAGTAAGTAAGTATGTGGAAGCACCTTTGCCAAATTTTAGTGTTCAGATTTTTAACATGCAAATTATTTATTTTGCATGTCAAGCGCTAAGTGTTGAGGTACAACGAAAACCTATTATTATAAAATTAAACAACCTCACAATTCATTTCTAAAATTGCTTGCTGTTTTTATTTTTCAAGGAAAGTTATAAATATTATTTAATAGTAATATTAACAAAATAGGTTAATTACTCTTAAAGTAATAATTTCAGAATAACAGAGTTGGAAGGGACCTTGGAGATCTTCTAGTCCAACCCCCTGCTTATGTAGGAAACCCTGTACCATTTCAGGCAAACAGTTGTCCTGTCTGTTCTTAAAAACTTCCCATAATGAGCACTTACAAATTTTGGAGGCAAGTTGTTACACTGATTAATTGTTCTAACTGTCAGGAAATTTCTCCTTGATTCTAGGTTGATTCTCTCCTTTATTAGTTTCCATCCATTGCTGCTGCTTCTGCCTTCAGGTGCTTTGGAAAATAGATGTAGAGAACAGGTATCTGTAGAATGTTCAAGAAAAGAGAACGAATTGGAGAAAATAATAAAATAAAAACACCTGCAAACAGAAGTAGAACAACTGTGGAAAAAAGAAAACAAAAATAATACCAATATGAATAGAGCAATCCCAAAATATATTGAGCACCATGTGAACACAATCAGCTCTGAAAAAAAATCCCAAAATATATTGAGCACCATGTGAACACAATCAGCTCTGAAAAAAAATCAGCTGAACCCACAATGTGCAAATACATTTAACTAAGAATATATAAAAGCTTGACAAGACAACATGAAATTTTGGCAGCCTTTACTTGAACAAATGAAACTTAACTGAAATTATTTATCCATCCAGGACAAAGCTACAGAAACCTTCTAGTTAATTAACATAACAGCTGCAAACTAATATCCATTTATGCTCCTGAAAACCTTAACTGTAGATTTACTAAACTATATACCCATTGTATATGGCATACAACTGATCTCTTCTTCCAAGACTATAAAATTCCATTTTTAAAATGACATTATTCTTTAACTGACAATTCATGCTCATTTTTTTAAAAAATGTAGACAGTCGGAATGACAGAAGTCTAGGATGCCAGAAGCCAGATGTAGTGAGAGAAATTGGGAAACAATGGGAAACAACAGACATTTCTACCTTCATTTCCTACTCTATAATGTGATATTTTCAAAATAGGCCATATTGAACAACATTGCCTGAGCCATAAAAAAGAGGGGAAAGGAGGGCTTTCAGAGTTATGAATACAATCAACGCCATCAATTTTCAATAATAAGTTATTTTGTTATTTTTAGGCTTCCTGCCTCCTGTTGAAGGAAGTGAGCAATTTTTAATGGTCATCTAAAAAAATACGATGGAAATGGTAGTCAGGGAGTGGAGAAAATGTATGATACATCAATGAACCCTATTCAAACATTTGAAAACTGTTTTAATATATTCCCAATAGTATCACCTCTCAAGAACTGCTCAAGAAACCAAAGGCAATGCTTTCTGGCTCCAAAGAAGAGTCAACTTAACAAAAACTGGCACAGTTAGAAGGAAATATAATGATGGCATTTTGCCATGGATGAGCTTCCTACATACAGTTATGTAGAAGACCAGATAGATCAAACTGCTGTGATTCTCACCATTTCGAACAGGAGTTGGTTTGGTTAACAAATAACATAAATATAATGTTTATAGATCTCTTCTTGAACAGATACAATCAACTGCTTTGTATTGTACTGATCAAAAACTTTCCCAGTCCAACCCATATTTTCTAGGACTACTTTAGATTTGTTGTGTCTTGGTATTTAAGGCCCTTTCACTTCCTCTTTGCTCTGATATAATAGGAGGCAAAATATCATAGGCAATGATTCTGGATCATCAATATGTTTCTGTGGGGATGGAATTACCTAAAAATAACTAATGACATTCTCAGTTAGGCTGCATTATTGATAATATAGCAAATAAAAGCCTCAAGAGATGCAGAAAAGCAGGCACTAGTCCATTTTTTCAAATATTTGGCCTTATAAGGCTTATTTTAAAAGTTTGCCTTTTCTTCTTAATGCGACAATATTTTCATCACTGAATTGCTCTTGTCTTTTTTAAAAAAAACTTATTATGTTTCTTTCATTTTGTGTAGGTTTGAAGCTATGGTATTTACATTTTTTATGGGTCTTTTGGCATTTCATCTGATGAGCCTCTCTGATTACATTTTTCACTCTTAACAACTCTTTATTTATAACTTCCCTGACTTCTAATGTTTTTCAAGCTTGACCTAAATACATTTTACCACATGGACATGGAATTTCATTTACTCTTGAGAGCCTTGATGACTCATTAGCCAAGATGGATCTCTAACTCTCATTAATGTACTTCTTACTGTAATTTGCAGACGATTAGATAAGTGTCTTTTCTTCCTTTCTTTAAGAGCCCACGCAGTCTTGTGATGAGTCTAGAATTATTATAACAGTTGGATGTTTTAAATAATCATTTCTTTCCATCCTGTGTGCTTTTATGTGAACATCTCCTTTGTCTTTCTTTATGGGTGAGGAGGAGAAGAGAAGAGAAGGGAAGGGAAGAGAGAAGAGAAGAGAAGAGAAGAGAAGAGAAGAGAAGAGAAGAGAAGAGAAGAGAAGAGAAGAGAAGAGAAGAGGGCTACTTTTAATGTGGACAGTTATTTCTCACCTTGAAGCCACTAACGCTGTCTTCAAACCCTTGATACTCTGAGACTCATAATTTTATTTCAAGATTCATTAAATTTTCTGATTAGGACACCAGTTACAAGACAATCTCAGGAACAATGCATTTTCTGTTTGAGAATTCAAAATATGCATACCACTTTACCATCTCTGATTTTTGGACCTGCTTTTCATTCCTGATTGAAAGTCCTCTCTGTTCTTCATTAAAAGACTGCAAGTCTTCTAAAATGCTTATTTACAGTGGCAGTCTTGAGGGATTGGCTATGTGTTTAACTACTTAAAGCTCCAAATTTCTTTCAACATAAAGACCAATCCATCCATATTTGGCTTACTTGCCGGTTGAGCAGTTGGCCATCTTTTAATTTGGTAGGAAAGAGTATAAGAAGACTTTCTGTGGCAAATAAACATCCCTAAGCACCATCTTTCTTTTTTCTGGGATTTCTGTATTTATCCTTTGATGCAGAAATCTTGGCTAAACACCTCACATCTTTTCTCTCCAGAAAGACATGCTTGTCTTTTAGGTTTGCTGGTGTAGGGCTTCAATTTTCTTTCCTTATGAAGAGCAGTGCCCCAATTAGGAAAACAAGAAACAAACATATTTCACTGTTATTATTGATGAATCTCCAAATGCTTATTTGAACTGAAAAGTACTGGCTTATCTCCACAGATCAATCAAGGAAAACTTTCTCAAAGATGGCAAAATTCCACATAGCATATTTATTTCTTACTTTGGACATTTGAAAACACACACACATGAAAAGGACAAAATAAAAATTGTAGGAAATTATAATTTTCAATGTCCAATAAGTGATCAGAAAACACTAAATATACTATATTATTAAACAACTTGAAAACCATCATTAAACTTTATGTAAAATACAAATATGAAAAGCAACGAACAACACAATCTGAATCATGAAATGATATATGAACTATGATCAGTTATTTTTAAAATAATTACTAATATACAAAAGACAGGAATAAAAAATAAAAATCAATAAAACTTTATTGGAAAACTACTCGCTTTCTCTCCTTCTATTCAAATTGTTCATTGCAATCATATCTATAAATAGTAGAGATTATTTCTGATTTCTAGTTAGGTCCTTTCATCTATTCTTTTCCCAATTACAATCCTAAGTGTCTAAGTTTAGTTTATTGTGCTATATGTGATATATCAGGGGCCATTCTGGTTTGAATTAGGTTAAGCTACTGCAATAAAAAGATACCCTTAAGTTTCACCATTGTGGCATATTCTCCAAGTTCAGTTCACCAACCTAATTTCATCAGCAATGTGTTCAGGGTGGGATTCAAATTTTTTAACAACTGGTTCTGCAGGCCATGGCTTGGTTGGTAGGCATGGCTTGGTGGTCATGTTATTGGCTGGGCATGGCCAACTCAATATCACTCACATCAAGGCACGCATCTCCTCACCTGTCCTCTCATGACTGTGGGGATGCTGCAACCATCGTAAGTGTGAAAAATGGTCATAAGTCACTTTTTTCAATGCCATTGTAACTTTGAAAGGTCACTCCACACAAACAAAGTACCAGCAAAGGAGGGGAAAAATACTCCAGAGAAGTTCCAGAGACAGGAAGTTTAGTCCTGCCAAGAATGTAATAAGGGTTAATGGAGAGGCAGTTTCTGTAAGCAACACCAGAATGTTTCCTTCCTGCCTTCCTTACGGGATTAGGCCAGTAATTTCTTCTAACAACTGGTTCTCCAGACTGCTTAGAATGTTAACAGCTGGTTCTAGTGAATAGGTGCGAACTGGTAGAATCCCACCCTTGAATGTGTCTCTTTTTCAGTGTTGTTCTACATTTGTCCATTTCTCCATCAACATACACCTGATTCCATGTCCTTGAATGTAAATTTTGTTATGCTGCCTGTAAATTTGAGTAGATCTTTATTATCCACTGATGAACCCTCTGTCAATTGTAATATTTTATGTTGTTTTGTTTGGCTTTATTTTTTTAAATGAGTTTTTGTTTGAAATTTTGGTCAGTAACCATAACAAAAAATATTCATTTGTTCAACATGTGATTGTGGTATTTTGTTTAAATGTTCTGGAATAATTTGTAATATTGCATGTTACTTCTAATAAATCCTTTGAGGTTTTTTTAAGCTTGCCTCAAGGCTCATGATTTAATTAGGGCTATTGCTGGAACCCTGACAGTTTTGAAGTTTCAATTCAAATTTTAATTTTTTAGAATTTTTTTGTATAAAACTATTTTTAATACATTTGAATTTTTAATCTACATACAATGAACTTTTTTAACATGACATTTCCAGCTATTTTTGTCATTGTTGCTGGATATGTCCCGAAAGTGCTATTCAAAAGGCAATTGAACTTTCTTTATTTGTTTGAAGATGTTTCACTTCTCATCAGTTTTCTTGGATGAGAAACAAAACATCTTCAAGCAATACAAAGAAAGTTCAGTTAAAATGAATCTTTTAAAATGACACCTTTGGGACAACCATGACTTGGATGACTGAGAATCATAGATATTGATGGAGTTATGTACAATCCATAAATATTTTATATCAATTTTTACTTTATTATTTGGAGTGAATTTTATTCATTTTTTCAATATTTCCTCCTACTTTCATATTGTAATTGTTTCTTTAAAATTTTTGCATTTGCTTTATCATGCAAGTTTTTATTTGTTCTGTCTCCATGTTATATTTTAACAACCCATTACACATGAATCATAATAGATGGGATCTTCATTCTGTATAAATGTTCAAATTCTGTCATCTTTAAGTCCTTCCTCCCTCTAGAATACTATTTATTCTTCCAGTGATTCAGCCATAATAAATTCCTGCCCTAATTGCATAATTCTTCCTGTGTATTGAATCTATTTCTGAAATTTTAATGCATCATATCTACATATTTGTTTGCATTTTTCTTCCAATAATTACCCCCCAAATAGAATGTGTTTGAAACTAATGCTAATGATAAGATTGCTGGACTTATTAGTTTTAATTTGTTTCACATTTTTATCAAATATGTCTTGTAATGTTTGTGTGGCATATTGCATATGTAAAAAATAGTCACCTTGCTTATAAACATGCCTAGAAGAAGAAATGCAGTATAATTGTGATGTATCACCTCTGTATAATCCAATGATATTACAAAAGTATATTATTATTTTATATTAAGTATATTAATATTATTTTGTCTTTATGTATCTCTTCCTTGTTATACATATGCATTAGACACCTCAATGATCAGTTGTTTTCTTTATTCTGGACCATTCTGTTTATAACCCAAAATTGTGATATTCTGTCATCTTTGTTTATAAATCAATAGTTATTCTTGAACCTGGCCAATATTAACAAATCGGTTTTCAGCCTTTTCTAATGTGAGCAATCCATACTGGTTCATATTGCTGATGAGACCAGTCAATATTCTCTTACATCATATCTACACTGGTTATGATTGAAGACTAAGTTTAAATAAATGTAATTGTTAAACAAATGCTCTGCTTCCTTCCTTCAGTTATACAAGTCTCTGGCCTAAGGCAGTTTCCCCAGTTAACTTATTTCTGGGTCAAGCTAGGACATGCCTAGCACAAACAAATCAGTAGAAGAAATTCAGAGCAAACAGGCCAACCTACACATGCAAAATCAGCTGATTCAAGGTAGAGCCAAGTGTCTGTAAATATATCTTAGGGACCAAAGTAATAGCATTATCTTTTTTCCAAGTGCTGGGATCCTAGAGCTAAAGAAAACAGATATTTTTCAGGTATGTTGCATTCCAAATAGGAAGGTTTGAAAAGTTGTTCCCTCCGTACCTCTTTCCCAATAAAAAAGGAGGCATAATGAAGTTTCACGGTTCAAAAACAATAGGGTTGTTTGGCTGTCAATGAAACTCTAAAACATTTTGATCTAACTATTTCAAGGTTACTGCCTACAATCCAGAGTTACCATGAACCAAATAAGCAATGCTTCTGTATTTTGGTTGTGGAACAAAAGAAAGATTAATGGAAAAACAAATACTGCAAAACACTATTATGTACGTTAATTTTCCATTTTCAAGAGAAATTAAATAATTAAAGTTCAAGTGAATGAAGAGCTGAGTTCCATTCTAGGCTGCTATAGCTTTGATAAGGATTTACAATTCAAGATGCAGTGCCCAACAATGCTTGAAGGATGAGGTCATTTCTTAATTATGTTAGTGTGTAGTGGATATACATCAAATCCACATTTTCATATATTAAGAATTTACGGTGCCCCTTCCTTGACCCTGACATTGTTTTTTACCCAGGCAACAGACAAAAGAGGATAAATATTCAAAGCAGATTTCTTTCTCTGAATTTCACTAATAATTCAAACAGATGACAAAGCTTTAGTCATTATTTCTAGCTATTGGGAAGAACTACAATTATTTTGGGGAATACTCTGGAAAATAGTGATCTATTTGCAGCTTGTGAAAGGAAAAATGACCTCCTCTGACCCTAGCAAAATGGGAGCCAGAAAAACATAAAGGAAGCTAGTAGAAATAATTTATCTATTTTATAATATCCATATTCAGCTCATCTTAGGGAAGCTCAGAAAAAAAAAAACTAATGCAGATTCCCAGGAGTTCCCCAACCACATCCACATCTGCTTAGCTTTAGCAATGCCCTCAGACTCACCAACTTAATATTTGTTATCTCTAGAAGATCCAACAGTTTTGTTTGCTTCACAGTTCCAATCCTATAAGTGTGCCTGATCTTATGTTACATTTGAGGGGCGCTCAGAAATTCTGGAAGCTGAAGACCACAGGCTGTAAAGGGGCCATTGTTACCCACCAATCCTTTAAAGTAATTAATATAATAAAGTTGAGTGATTAAACTTTAAATGTTTGGTGCTATTAGATGTGAAAGCATGATATTTTTCGGACAAATACATTAGAAGAAGAAATTTAGAAATATTCTAAATAATGGCTGGATTTGCTCAGTAAGCTAAAATACTTCATTTTACTACAGTCTATTGACTGAATTATATTTTACCCAATATTTAAACCATTGACAGGTTTTAAAAATTATGTTGGCTTGGTTCACATAAAGCACTTTTATGCATAACAAATTAAAATATGTAAAATATGTAAAATGTATATAATATATTTTTATAATTTATTTATTCATTATTAATTAAGTTTATGTGTCATCTGACTCCCAGTAACTTCTGGCTGTTACAAATAAAAATGCTGGGATCAAAAAGATGGCATTGTTTAATGAAGGGGTTCAGAGCATTCCAACCCTGATAGATCAAACTGATTGGACAGATATTTGGGACACAGCCAAGCCATCAGGCAACACAGCTCTATGCCACAATACTGCCTTGATGACCCATAAATAATCAATCAATCAACCAACCAACTAATCAATCAATCAATGCCATGTAGGGTTTTATAGGTAATGACCAACATCTTGAACCACACCTGGAAGCAAACTAGTAATCTGTAAACTCATGAAACAGAGACATGACATGGGCATACTAAGGAATTCCTATCATTGCTTGGGCTGCTGCATTCTGGACCAGTCGAAGCTTCTTCCTGGTCTTCAAGGATAGATCCACATAGAATGTATTACAGTAATCAAATTGTGAGATAACTAGCATATGAGTGATGACCTTAGCTTGTCACATGAACCTGAGAAATGTACGACCATCTTGGATAGTTTTGTTAGAAAATATCCTTTTTCCTTTTTGGCTTTAAAATAGTATTAGGTCTGAAGTAATGTGACATTTTTAAAATAGTGGCTAAAACACCGAAATAGTTGCTACTGCTGCTACTTTTGACAAACGATGAGCTTTACAAAGACAATATAACAACAAAACAAGAAATAACAAAGGCTATGTTAAGGCCCTGTCACACTGGCCGACGGATGCAAAACGTTTGTAAAAAGAACACAGTGGACGAGAAAAATGTTCCATCCGTTGTTATCTGTTCTCAAAAGGGGCAAAAATTTGCATAACCATAGCGGATAACACGGAAAGGAACGGACGGGGGGAGGACGCAGGGCGGATGGAAAGCAGATGCTCCATGGAAGCCTAGCAGATGGAAAGGAAGTGGATGGAGCGGATGGCACATCCGCAAGGCTTCCGGGGGCCACAGCAAACGGACGTGGAACGGATACAGCGGATGCAGAGCGACGGCGAGAAGATGAAGCGTATGCACACGGGAGCCTAGCGGATGAAGCGATCGGAGCAGAAGCCTAGCGGAAGCCTAGCGGAAGCCTAGCGGATGCCTAGCTTCACTGTGCATGCGGGAAGGATGCATTGCGTCAGCCCCGCGGATATAAAGGAAGCAGCTCCAAGCAGTTCACAATTCAGGGGAAAGACTGCTTCCAGATACATCGCATGCCTGCCAGCCTTGCCAGCCTGCCTCTCCTTGCCTGCCTGCATGCCTGCCAGCCTTGCTGCCTGCCTGCCTTGCTGCCTGCCTCCCTGCCAGCCTGCCTGCCAGCCTCCCTGCCAGCCTTGCTGTCTGCCTGCCTACCAGCCTTGCTGCCAGCCTTGCTGCCAGCCTGCCTTCCAGCCTCCTGCCAGCCTTGCTGTCTGCCTGCCTGCCAGCCTGCCTTCCAGCCTCCCTGCCAGCCTTGCTGCTGTCTGCCTGCCAGCCTGCCTGCCAGCCTGCCTGCCAGCCTCCCTGCCAGCCTTGGTGCCAGCTCTGGTGCCAGCCTTCCTACCAGCCTGCCTGCCAGCCTTGCCTGCCAGCCAGCAACCCCACAACCCATGGGGAAGAAGAGGAAGCCTCAGCATCTGCTGCCACCCTGGCAAGAGGGACAGGGCACCCTCCCACCCCCTGGCCTCACTCTGCTTCTGTTGGGGCTTCTGTAGCACGGGCTCGCTCTTCTGGGCTGGGCTTCTGCTGCTTCTGCTTCTGGAGGAGCTGTGCTGCTGCTTATCGCGGTGGTGCTTCTGCTCGTGCTTACTGCTGATGCTGCTTCTGGCGGTGGTGCTTCTGCTATGCTGCTTCTGGAGGAGCTATGATGATGCTTCTGGCGGTCTTCTGCTGGTGCTTACTCTGCTGTAGCTGCTCCTCGTCCTGTTCCTGCTGGTCCTGCTTGTGCCTGCTCGTGCTCCTGCTCTTCCTCGTCCTGCTGGTCCTGCTCGTACTCCTGGTCTTGCTCGTCCTGCTGGTCCTGCTCAGTCCTGCTCATGCTCCTGGTGCTGTTGCACTGCTGGTGCTTACTCTGCTGTGATGATCCTGGTCCTGCTGGTGCTGCTGCTGCTGATGATGATGATCCTGCTGGTGCTGCTGCTGTGGTGGTGTGGAGGAGCAACCACTACAACTTGGAAGCCTCTCTGGTGAGGGCCCATTGTCCTGCCAAAGGAGGAAAGAGCAAATGCGAGAATAGAGGAGTCAATACTTCATCGAGGAGGAACATGAGGATGAGGTGCTGGAGTGGATGAGAGAGAATGACTATCTATGGCGGAAGGGACACAGGCTCTACAGGGACACCAAAAGGAAGCAGGCTGCTTGGAGAGAGAAGGCGGAGAGCGTGGGCTACACTTTGGAGGTGCTCCTCGGCTGGTGGAAGCACATGCCACACCTGGTACGGAAGCTGCACCTCAAGAAATCTGGCCAGGCCGCGGTCAAGCTGATGGACAGAGAGGACCTACATCATGGTCAAGTGCAGCTTCCTGGGGGTGATGGCCGCACCGAGGAGCAGCCCTCTCACAACTCTCTCTCAGCAGCCGCTGAGAGCCAGTCCTCTTCCAGCTGAGAGTCAGCTCCTGTCTCCAGGCAGCGTGTCTGTGGAGCATGCCACGGAGGAAACCGCGGACAGCTTTTGTTAACCATGGCGGAGCGCGTGGAGGACTCCCTGGTGCAGGGAGAAGGAGACGGCATCCACCACAGTCCTACCCGCATCCACCCCAGCTCCACCTCCACAGAAAGGCAGAGAGCCAGACCGGAGGGGCAGAGCACACTGTCTCTGCTGGAGATAAGAGACACCATCAGGAGCAGCATAGATATCTTCTCTCAGCTGGTCCACACTGACTCCTCATCCTCCAATCGCAAGCCCTTCCTCATCTATGTGAACCGACCTCACGGACATGGTGGAATCCCAGTACCATGGTGAAGGACCGGATCACCGAGCTGCTTCACAACCTCCAGACAAGATGAACCTGCTTCCACCCAGTGCAGTCTGCTCCTCCACCCCAGGTGATGTCCTCCCATTCCAAGGCTTTCCACAGGCCCTCACCTACCAGGGCTACGGCTACCAGGAGGTCAGCAGCACAGTCAGCAGCCCTTCCCAGTCCAGCACAGGTTCATCGGACGCCACCATGCCACCAGTCACTGATGCCACCAATGCCACCATGCCACTATCCACCGATGCCACCCATGCAACTGATGCCACCCACGCAGTCCTCATACAGCTGCAGACCAGACAGCCCCACTACACTGCTCCTTCCTCCCCACAGCCAAGCCCGGCCTCAGTACATCTGTCCTCGTACGACTGACACCCCATGGCATGAGGAAGGAGCTCTCAACTCACGGGCTGAGCCAGCTGTCTGAGAGCTTCCTCAACACACCATCCCCAGTTGTCCTCTCGGGCCCGGCACCGCAGTGGCACTTCAGACCAGCACTCCAGCAGCACCCACCTCCAACGACCTGGACCCTTCACACCTGAGACTGGGCACACCTCTGAGTGACAGAGAAGAGTGCCAGAGACTGGGTGGCTACCTGTAGACTATTTGGACACTTGACTTGGTCATTTTTCTTTTACAGCTTGTTATTAATAAGATTATCTTTGCCTCACGCACTTTGCTTCATTTATTTTTGTAAATAAAGTCTTGGTGGAAACTTTTAGAAATGGTTTAAACCTTTACATGCTTGTGGGATGGGTAAGGATAGCAGTGGGTGGGCAGGGATACTTTGGGATGGGTAATAGCTGTGGGATAGGAAAGGATAGCAGTGGGTGGGCAGGGATATCTTTGGGATGGGTAATAGCTGTGGGATGGGCAGGGATACCTTTGGGATGGGTTAGATATCTGTGGGATGGGTTAAAATAGCTGTGGGATGGGTTAAGGTAGCTGTGGGATGGCAGGATACTTTGGGATGGGTTAAGACAGCGTTGTGGATGGGTGTTGTAGATAGCTGTGGGGATAGATAAACCTCCAGTGCAAGCATAGTGGGGACTGTATGCCACCCTCCCAGCGGCCAGACCTCTGGCTGTTTCATTATAAATACTAATGTAATCATTGATCCACACATGTCACCATAAACACAGCTCTTTATTAAATGCCCTGTTCATTGGAGCCCACCCAACATACAGGCCCAATCTCATCAGTGTGATGAGACAGCTGAAGGAAGCATCCATTAATCATCTATCATACCTGTCTTGCCACTCCACTGCTCCACCTGGGGAGTTGCAGCAGTGTCTCAGGAGGTTGCGCTGCTTCTTCCCTTCACTGAGGCTCTGTTTGGGCCTTGCACATCCTCAGTGTCTATCAGGTTTTGCCCTTGCCTCCATTCCCCAGGCTCCATGTCCCCATTGCCTTGTTGAAGGTCCACGAGCCTGTTCTGCAACACTGGGTAGCGGGTGCGCATGAGATTGTGCAGGA
Source organism: Laticauda laticaudata (assembly GCA_004320025.1). Lineage (NCBI taxonomy): Eukaryota > Metazoa > Chordata > Lepidosauria > Squamata > Elapidae > Laticauda > Laticauda laticaudata. The sequence continues at coordinate 19,059 of BHFT01058975.1, forward strand.
TGCAGCAAGCTTCCACGATGTTCCTCATGGTCTCTGGGCGATGCTGCATGTGGTGAGAAGTACCTGGAACCTGTTCCAGGATGCCAAAGGCATTCTCCACCACCCGCCTTGCCCTGGACAGCCTTTAGTGGAAGATCCTCTCTTCACGGGTGAGGCATTCGAAGTGTAGGGCTTCATGAGGTAGGTTCTGAGGAGAAGGCGTCATCCCTCACGATGAAGTAGGGCACGTCTTGCGTGTCGTTGGCAGGGGGTCTGGATCTAGGAAGCCCGTGATGAGGTGTGTTCCAGCCCCTCCTTGAGGTGACTGACGTTGTATACTGGGCATCTGAAGCTGACCCATTGCCTGAAGCATCGATGTACATGAACTTGTAGTCAGCATCGACCATGGCGAAGAGATGATGCTGAAGAAGCCCTTGTAGTGAAATAAGTGGACCCTGACTTGGCTGGCGCTTTGCAGCCACGTGCTTCCCATCTATGGTCTCACATGGTGGTGGAAGTTCCATCTCTGATACCACTGCCTCTGCAACTTTCTTTCCAAGCCTTCTTCAGTGGAGGGCACTGGAGGAGCTCCCCCGGTATTCTTCAATGATGGCCTGCACCACTTCTCTGACCACAATGCTGATGGTGTTGTGTGGCACCCTCCAGCTGTACTTGCATGCTCTGTACATGGTCGCTGAGGCCAGGTGGGCAGAGTCAGTGCCACCTGAGTCCAGGTCCAGGTTGGGCCGGAAGGTGGGCTCTGCTTGGTCAACCTGGGTGTCAGCCGCTGCACAACTTCATCAAACATGGCTGGAGGCATCCTCATGAAGTTCTGGAATGCACGAGGGTCTTCGTTCCTCAGCTCACCCATCAGCTTGTTGTACAGTCCGTACTCTGCTCTTCTCCCGATCCATCTTCGGACCCAGATGCTTCTTGGCTGCCTCCTTTCTTCCCGTAGTAGAGTTGAAAGAGCTTGTAGATGGCTTCGCACTGTTTCAGAACGATGGTGGCTACCAAAAGGACTGTGTTACGATCCATAGTGGACATGACTGATGCTGTGGAAGAGGAAGAGCAAGAGCAAGGCGCTGCAGAGGTCTGCACAGCAGGGCTGCTGGTCTGAAAATGAGATCCAGGTGAGTTGCTCCCCTTTTATAGGCAATATAGTTTTCCCTTATGTGTCCTTTTGCATCCTCTAGGCATCCTCTAGACATCCTTAATATCCGAGATAGGTCCTCTCTGCGAACATTTTTTCCGTTTTAAAATGCTTCTTTGCAAGGTGCATCCGCTTTCTCCTTTCTCCGTCCATGCTACTAACGCTGCACGTCCGTTCGCATCCGTCCACTTCCTCCCTGTGTCCGCTTTCCGCTGGAGCAGATTCGAGTTGCGCGGATGTGCAGCGGATGCCTAGCGGATGTAAAGGACGTGTAACCGATGACGACAGATGCAGAATGGATGTCCCCATATGTCTAGCGGATGCAGAACGGACGCGTTGGATACATTTTCTGCTCAGAAGTTTTGAGCAGCTCAAAACTTTTTGAGCGGAAGAAATGTCAGTCGACGGATGCTGGACGGATAGAGAGGAAGAAAAACGGACGCAGTGAGTACAAAACGGAAGCATCGCCCGTACCGCGACGGTCTAAGTGTTTTTCTCCGTCTCATCCGCAATTCTATTATATACTTTCTTTCTAGTACTCACGTGCGTTCCGTTTTTTTCCTCTTCTATCCGTCTCCATGCATCCGTTCGAACTGAACATTTCTTCCGCTCCACAAAAAAGTTTGAATCTGCCTCCCCAACTTCCTGAGCCGATGTATTCGCGTCCTTCCTTGCATCCGTGACATCTCAATATGATTTTGTTAGGACGGCCGTTCCCCCTCATTCTTGCTATCCTATTATCTCCCTTTGTTTCCATCCATGTGTTTTTTTTTTTTTTTTGTTTTTTTTTTTTTCTTTTTTTTGTCTTTTACATTTTTTTTTTTCTTTGCTTTTTTTTCCGCCGTTGCTTTTTTTTTTTTTGTTTTTTTTTTTTTTTTTGGTGGTGGGGGGTGGGTTGGTTTTTTTTTTTTGGTGGGGGTGGGTGGTTGTTTTTTTTTTTGGTTTGGTTGTTGGTGTTTTTTTTTTTCTTTTTGTACTTTCTCTCCGCCTTTTTTTCGCTGTTTTTTTTTTTTTTTTTTTTTTCTTTTTTTTTTTTTCATTTTTGTTTTTTTTGCGTGTGGTGTGGTGGGTGTGTTTTTCTTTTTTTTTTTTTTTCTTCTGCTGTTTCTTGCGGCTTACCGCAACGGACGTTATACGTGCTGCGGGCTCCGACGCGCTTGTGACATGTGCACATAATGCACTTGGGCTGCTTTCCTACGTTGCTATTCCTTATTTCGGGATGCTCGCTCTCGATGTCACTTATCAATATAATCTTGTTAATCTGAAGCCCGTCCATATGACGATTCGACAGCACGCATATATATAAACCGCGCTGTCTGACATACGATCAGACTACTTCCGGCCCATCTTATGAACCTCGCCGTCGATGCTCGCTTCCTACGACCACCGCAACCTTAACCAACGGATGGCAAGTGTTTTTCTCCGTTTTACATCCTCTTTCCATCCGTTGGTGCAGTGTGACATGGGCTTTAGTCCCATTACATATGGGGGACACTGTTCTGAGATGTTGTTAAAGAATTGCTTACCCCAGGGAGAAATTTTGAAGAATGATTTTCCCAGTCATTTTGTCCACTAATAGGATAGAAAATGTTGAGATATTTTTTTTCTGCAGCTCTAATTATGTTGCCTTCTGTATCCTGGATCATGAGTCTTACTAGTTTGCTTAATGGTCAGATATGGCAATAGGTTCCTTTAATGCTCCTGAGGTATTGTTTTGCTGCAGTTAATTGAATGCAGAGCTAAAACAATTCCATGTGGCCTGTAATATAGCAATGTATTATGCAGAAATGCCAGTTTTTACAGACCACATATAAGATTTACTAAAAAGTTATCATTTCTAATTGGGAAAATTAATTAGAAGCTTCTTGATTTGAATTGCCTTCAGATCAGGGCAAATTAATGGGGAATCACTTCTTAATTCATTAAAACCTTCTCTACTCTTTTATTTCCTTTTCTTAAATTGCAAAGTAGATTTCTCAGAATCACATGCAATTGCATGCTAATTCCAGATTCTCAAAGTAGTTCAAGAAATGGAGCAATAATGGCACTTCTTGTACTAATAGCTATAAAAATGGACTTCTTAATCTTTAAGAGTTTTTCTTTACTTGAATGGAACAATAGGATAAGTATGTCCCAACTACCTTTTTTTCTGCCATGTTCCCATGAAATTATTTTTAAGTTATCTTCAAATATTATCTGAGGCAACTGCAGCTTATACTTAACCAATTGGTTTTCAATTAATGCTTTTCCCCTTAACAGGCACCAACTCATGATAGTTTTCTAGTGAGTACAACTTTATTAATATTTTTTTTCAAAACTAGAGTCAGATATTCCCTAAGGAGTGTGATCAGTTAGGTATTTAATGGCTATTTTAATACTGGGAAAGCATGCTTACTTGCCTTTAGTCCTTGGGTACCACCCAGCCCCTGGGTAATATCCTTTAACTTGCTTAAACTGGACTTTCCTTCTTCCCACTTCTTGAAACTGGAGATCAGATAACCCCCCCTCCCCAACCAGTGGTGGTATTCTACTGGTTTGGCCTGGTTCTGGTGTATCAGTAGCGCCAAAGACCAGCTGGCAAAGAACCAGTTCACTCCGAATCTCTCTGGCATTCTGCAGTTGGGCCCATCCACACACTCCTGCTCCTAGGTCCTTTTTAACCTCTCAGCTGTTTGGCACGGCAGAGTGGATTGCTGTGCTCAACAGCTAAGAGGTGCAGTAACTTAGTTTTTACTGTTTTAACACATGTGCAAAGCGCATGTTTGGTGCATGCATGCGTCGTGCGAATCGCATGACCCCCCCTGCAGCCACACCCACCAAATCATGCCCACAGAACTAGTGGTGGGAACTTTTGAATCTCACCACTGCCCCCAACTCAGTATCCTGGCTGCAGGAAAGTTATCTGCTCAGCACCTGTTGGGAAATAGGTGATAATTTTTAAAGATGGCTTGGATCCATTTCCAAAAAGCTTGGATCCATTTCCATCCCACCAGTCAGCTGCAAACAGGCTCTTTTTAAAATAAGTTAGTGCTGCATTAAACTCATTTTCCAAGACAACTAATCCCAACTGGAACAACTGCATGATGAAACAATAGAGACTATTGTCTTTTCTGCTTTACCACACAGAATCCTAAGATATCGATCACCATTAGTTGATCTTTGCACATACCTGACTCCGACCAGATTCCCAAAATGATTATGTCATTTGAAAAATAGGAAAAATCAAAATTTCTATCCTGGCATAAAAAAATGTCCTTAAAGTTATTTTGTCAATTTGGAGACGGGGGACATTACTGAATGCCATTGTATTTTTACTTAGGAAACTTCCTCAATCCAGAATTAGGGAGTATTCCTGGATTTTAAAGATTTATGTTTTCACGAATGAAGGTGAATATATGTATCCTTAGATAATGTTTCAGGAACCAATGTGGGTCGATTACTGGGATCAGAGGTTTTGTCGTCTTAGCTTTCAGACTCATGCTGGAGTCCAGACAGAGGCTAGAGAGAATTCCTTGGAGATGGTCTGCAGCACAAGTCCAAAAGGTCAGAAGACAAAACCTCTGGTCTTAGTGATCAAACCACATTGGATCCTGCATTCATGTTTCCTTTTTCTCTTCAGCCTTTTTTTCAATTTGATTCTTTGCTCTTTTGTCCATGTCTTGTTCAAAACAGGTTTAGTCCCTTTTTGTTTTTATTTCAAGGAAATGTTCTATTTATTGACAGAAAACTAGAAAAGCAATCACATTTCCAATATTTGGTTGGGTTGGAATCAATAATGACAGGCAAGCAGTTTTCAACATTTAAAAAGAAGACATGTCTGTATGCTAATGTAACTTAACTACAAAGTTGTGAAGTATGGAACATGTTTTCATTGCTAGATACCCAGCTGAATTCTCAGCACTAAAATCAGTATTCCCCCCACCAATATATCAGCAGTTGAGCCAGAGCAATAACACAATAATCATTTGTAAGATGATTACTGGAGACATGGAACTGTCCCAGTCATCAGTGCAGAAATCTTGAAAAGGTATTCTTCAATTATAGAATGAACCAATGTTCTCTTTCACAAACTCCACAGAGAAGCTAGATGAACCATGGTACATTGGACATGTGTTAACCAACTGTCTGTTTAAAACTAAAGTTCTCTGCATTTTACTTTGCTTCTCTGCGTAACAATATTGATTCACTTTGTCTCCATATAGAAAATGTTCTGGAAAATCCTGGGTTAAGCCAATGCAAATAAAATCCTGCTTTGCCTTGAATGTATGCTGTATCATGAGTTGTTTGCTTAAGTTTTTATGCAATTAATGAAACTTACTAAATACCAGATGTTGTTTTAATCTCCAGCAAAGCGTAGGAATGCTCCCAGTTAATTTGCTTTTTTTTTTTCATGGATTCATGTAACTCTCATATGCTGTACTAATCTCTTTCCCGGATCAAACCAGATGGTAAAGGCAAGGTTTCCAATGCTACCATGTTCTCTATAAATGAGCATAGTTGTTTTGTTACAGTACATTCTGCTCTACCAGGTGTCCACATTTGGTCACTGAGACTTGTCACATTCAAAAAGGATGTGGTGGATGAAAGAATTCTCATAGTAGCTAAATCTCCTTTCTGCTGAGTTCCCAAATTGATGTCACGCTACTAGGGATGGGGGTGAAACTATACAACCACATTCATGTACTCTTAACTGTAATTCATTGAATTCTTTTGGTATATGAAAGGAATTGGTTTGTTGGAAAGGAATTTATATTCAGTTGGATTTATAACCTATATTACTGAAACCAGCTGTACAGTTGAGTGGTCTTCTTAACTACAATTGGACATGTCTGCATTTTTCTTTCTTTCTTTCTAACTTTCTTTCTTTCTTAGTTTTAGATACAATTAGATGTAGCCAAATAAAAATAAAAACTAAAAAAATTCTCTGCCATGTGAAAACAATTTTCATCTGACTTTGATTTTTTTCCATTGACAATAACAGTGGTATAACATCAGTGTCTGAAGTTAACATCTGATAAAATTTAGATGACTTAAAACATTTCAAAACAAAGATATTTCCTGCACAGTTCTCACATGAATGCTTTGCTTTCCCCATTTTAGATTTCACCACCATTTCAAAGATATTACTTGTTAAAACACAAGAACACTAGCAGTGTCCTGCAGGATCACTGGCCTCTCTAGTCCAGCAGTTTGCTCTCACAATAGCCAATGCACAAGATAATTCAATACATTTTCTAAATGAATAAAATTTTATAAATAAATAAAATTTAGAAGTAAAATGTCTAAATAAATAGTCTTCCAGCAGATGCCCTTCAGAGGTAGTTACATGGAAGACTAATAGCCACTGATTCTCATGCACATTTATTTCAAGTTAAAATATATTGCATTGTTTGTTAGAGTTATCTGTTAACATTTTATCACTGCATTTTTAAGAGATAATCTAAGACAACAAATAGGAAACTATGGTCAAGTACTTACAACTCTCAACCACAAACCACAATGCAAATAAAGTTAAATCTAAGTTTCATTGTTTCTCTTTGAAATCCTTGTGCTTAATTGCGCTGAGATTGGTATTAAGTTTTGAAATTCTGTACATATGGCAAAATAATCTCACAGGAAGTTGGGCTAGAAAACCTTTTTAGTACTGTACATTATATTACTAATACATTGATAAAGCAAAGTGCATATGTATTTTCATCTAACAATAAAATAAATAAAATATGTAAACTGTAACTATATATAACTATTTAAAGGCATATTTATTTCAAACAATGGTACTATTGCATTCTCAGAATTCTATTTGACAGGAAATGTTATTCTGCATTTCTCTGCCATATGACACAGTTGGAAAAAATCTTTAAATTTTCCCTCTGTGCATATTCATTTTGTGTATTTTTAATGTTTTTAATTGTCCTCACATACATATTAATTCCAGAGACTACAAACACCACTGTCATTCTTTTACCACACTTTATATGATAACATCTCTCATGAATGCCTGGTTACAAGTTTCCCTGCAGACGTTTGGTTGATCTAAATTTGTGGGATAACAGCATTCAGATGTCTGCTTTCAATTTGCATGCATGTTTTCTTTTGTATTTTCTTTTATGGTATTATTAATTGTTACCAGACATGTCATGAAGCCAACCAGGAAAATACAGCACATCAGATATTGTTGTTTTTTCTACATATTACTGGAATTAATATACTCAGATAATTTTAATTCCAACCTCGTATGATGAAATACAAAATGTTAAGACTGAAAATATATTGATATAAAGCCATGGTCCTCTTTTCTGTTGACCATGTTCTGCTAATGAATGTCTGGGCCATCTGTTTGGAATTGTGCATTAAATGTACAACAAATATTTACAGCAAATATAAGAAATATATTTATATAACATATATGAATATGGGCTATACACTGCTTAGATGAAACATGCAAGAGTATATTACATTATAAGAACCATCACAAATTTTCACTGGATGCTTCTTTCCTAGATTTATGAAGCAGCATATAGTTTGTTATTCCTTTTCCTTTTTATATACAGGAAGCAAATATTCCTGAAGAATCTTAGGAAAGTTTCTAAAGTGGGGATGAAAAGCAAGATTATGTATTTCACCCCTTCCAATACAATACTTTAAAGAAAGATAATCCTTTGTCAAATTCTTGATTTTAATGGCATAAACCTAGTCTCCCTAGTGGAATTGGGTCCAGTTCTGTGAATTTCTGCCCACTTTCTTAGGAAAGATAGATTGCCCACCATGCCATTTTTTTCTGTAATGACCAGCAAATCCAACCCAGTTCTGTCTTTTTGACTTCAGTTTCTTATTTAAACAATACACCTCTACTAGCCATTTTCTCCCAGAAGAACTATTCTCAAGAATTTATCTTCTATCTGCAACAGTTTATGTTGATTTAACAATCCTGTCTTTCAGAAGTAGAGGTAGACTTCACTTAACTAATGCCGTGGGTAGATTAGTACATCTAGGAATGGTAGTTGTTTGTTTGTTTCCTTGTTTGTTTCCTTGTTTCAACTACCATTCCTAGATGTACTAATCTATAAAAAAATAAATGGCACACTAGGACACACCATATACCAGAAGAAAACACAGACCAACCGCTACCTCAATGCCCAATCCCACCACTACCCAGCACAGATAAACTCCGTGGCCAAAAAACTAATCGCCAGAAGCAAACGCCTAGCAGACAAGACACACATAAAGACTGAACTATGCATCCTGACTAGAGTACTGACAGCCAACGGCTTTCACAAAAGCAAAATCACCGGCTTGATCCACAAAGTTTATTTCCGTTTCCATGGTCAACTTGATTTTGGGGTGTGTGTTGTTTAGGTGTGTTAGGAAATTGTTTAGGTTTT
>BHFT01058977.1:0-15758 GCA_004320025.1 Laticauda laticaudata
GATGGCAAGTGTTTCTCTCCATTTTACATCCTCTTTCCATCCGTTGGTGCAGTGTGACAGGGGCTTTACTTCCAAAAACTCAAGGTGACATATGTAGGTGATATATTTTCTCCGCAATAGTTCTCTGGTGAGGTAGGTTTGACTTGGTCCAAGTTCACCTAATGAACTCTTGCAACTAAAGTTGGATTAAAATCTGGGTTTTCCTGCTTCAAGTCCATTGCCTGAAAAGCTGCCTTCTCTTTCACCTTCCCCTCTTTTGAAATCCATTTTATGAGGGAGGTACAGGTAGGCACAACAGAATTAGGTAAAAAATGTTTAATACTAAAGTTATGTTGGCAGGGATGTCTAGGAGGATTGCGTGTGTGTGAGTGTCAAAAAAGTGAAGATGATAGAGACAACTGTGTGATTGAGGTTATGCTGATTTTTATGTGTAAGAGACATAAAAGGAGCTGGAAGTTTGAAATCAAGTCCATGGTTTATATCTTGGCTTTCTTTATAACACACACACTTTTCATATGGATACTTCTGCATTTTAGATTCCCTCTTGCTATACTGTACACATATACAGTATAAACCAGAGACCTACAGTATTTCAAACATTAGGTTTCTATTCAAGAGACAGATAGACAGAATTTAAAATGGTTATTTGACTTAATGCAAACTCACCTCTGAAGGAAGAAATAAAAATGAAGCAATGCATTTAATAATTCTGTTGAATTCACCAGGTCCAAAAACAACTTGAAGTTACTGACTGGATCCATGTATTGAACTCATCAATGGGTTGCTCAACTATGATTTTTAAAAGAATTTTAAAAGAATTCACACCACATTAGGCTGTAAATCATAACTTATTCAGCAGAGCAGCTGGTGTTATGCACCATACTAAATGAAAACAAACATCATATTGGTACAATATGTTACTCAAACAATAAGGCAATTCCTTGAATTAAAGCATCATACAATGCTTGTCCTAGTTCTTTTATTTTCTATTTTCTAGATAACTACAAACATTACGAGAAGCCAATGGGACTCCAGCAGTGTGCTGGTGTCTCACCTCCTTGCTCCTTCGTTGTGGGATGAAAGATCACTATTCTTTTACTGTTCTATCTTTTATAATTACTGGCTGAATGTATAAAGACAGACAGACAAACTCTACAAAGTCTTCCATACAAGTTTCATTATTGGTCACAAGGCATCCTCAAATATAACTCACGGTTACAACCAATTCACGGTAATGTCCAATTCTTTCCATAGCTGACTTCACAGTGTGAAAGAATAGTGATCTTTCATCCATAACGAAGGAGCAAGGGGGTGAGACACCAGCATGCTCCTGGGGTCCAGGCAAGAGTGAAGGAACCTTCCCCAACCCAACCAAGGGTCAATTCAGTCACCAATCAGGATTACAGATGTAACCACATGACATGAACTACATTTCGCAAAATGCATTAACTACATTTACCATGAGGCATTCCCTTAAGAGGGCCATTCCCAATTCTAACTTAACTATCTCAATTACCATTACTTATATACTGTCTGGACAGCACAGCTGCTAATTTAAATGAAGCTCGACTTGTATTTTATTTCTGTTATCCACAGGCTCCAGGGTTGAGGGTTCTAATTTACAAAATATTTAGTGGCCTGCAAGCAATCCACAGTTTACTAAATCGGCATGTCCTATGAGACCATCGGATGAGGCATGAATGTTGAACCCATAATGTTAACCACTGTGCTTCAATTACATAAAGTAATTATGCACATGCACAAATTATCTCTTTGAATACATCACATCTCAATCAACTGATGTTGCATATGTACCTTTGGAAAATATTTAGTTCTGTATTCTTGCAGAACTATAAAGACTGAGTAACCTGCTAACCTACTAATAGTCTTCCAAAAGTTAGCTATTCATTTTTTCTACTGACAGTAGTTCCTAATATCTGTTAGTTCCAGGATAGCATTAGGCTTGGTGCAGGAGATCAAGGGCCACATTCTAAACCTGGATGGGCCAGGATCCAAGTTGAAGGAGATGTGGGTTGATGGGTCAGAGCAGTGGTGGGATTCAAAAATTTTTACTACCAGTTCTGTGGACGTGGCTTGGTGAGCCCTGGCTTGGTAGGTGTGGCAAGGGAAGGATACTGCAAAATCCCCATTCCCTCCTCACCCCACCAACCTGCTTTCCAGCTCCGTTCTCCTATGCAGTGCAGCAAAAGAAGACCCAGCCGATCAGCTGGGACTCAGGAGGCAGAGAATAGAGGGGGGCAGGGCCAGTCAGAGGTGGTATTGGCCATTTCTCCGAACTACTGAAAATTTTTGCTACCAGTTCTCCAGAACTTGTCAGAACCTGTTAAATACCATCTTTGGCTCAGAGGAATAATTAAGTTCCAAAGCTCTCCGTTCAAAAATAAACTATTTTTGTTAAAAAATGAAATGCTGGCCGAACCTATGCTTCAGAGGTATTTGGTACTACAGAAGGGATATTGGCAGTCTTGGGGTAAACTTTGCCTGCAGAAAGAAAGGCAACTAAAAGTGATCACATGCATACAAACTGATAATCACAAGCCCTCTTAGCTGCTAACCTGCATGAGTCACTGAGACATGTAATGCAGCATGACAGAATGATGATAATTATTACTCACAAAAGAAATATTTGCAGTAGAACAGCTGCCAGTCATCAACAGATGTACAGGAATAGGTAGGTCAGCCAGATGGGTAATTCTGATCACCGATTAACATGTCTGAATTCTACCAGACTTGATGTAATGTGACCATCACAATTACAACATATTGAAGTTGCTCTGAAATGTCCTTTGTGGATCAGTAATAATTGAAATTCTGTCAATAACTTAGTCATTATACAGATGGTACCCCACCCATATAGTACCCTACTTACCAAGAAACTGCAGTTTGTTATATAACAATTTTTTCAATAATGTTTTCAAAGAGCATCAAAAATCTAAAGTCAGTGGCAATTCACAAAAGCTGATATCTACTTTAAAAAATGGTTAGTCAGAAAAAGTGCTACCAGGCTTCTTCAGATTTCTATCAAACTGAATATCTCTCTAGTGTGTTAAAATAAGCTTCATCTACTGCAACGTAACTGCAAATGAAACTTGCAGGCAAAAAAAGGAACTACAACCAGTTATTAAGTAGATGTAGCTGTGGCCATTATAATCTGTCTACTGTATGTAGATGTGTGTGTGTTCATCTGTATGCATGTGTGTGTGTATATACATATAAAGAGATTTTAATTGAAGGTAGATGAGGAAGGCTAAACTGAGACAACTTAACAGAACCATTAACAACAATAACATCATCAAATCAGCATTCCTTGTTTTTAAAATAGCAAAGTGCCTATATTTAAATAAAGCATCAAGATGTTTGTTGGAAAAAATTCTGATGAGGTGCATATCAAAGGTTGCATTCAACCGAGTGGATATAATTTACATAATACAATCAGAGCATGTGTTACAAAAAGATAAATACCATTAGCTTACTACACTTACTTCAAAGTCTCTTCAATTATAATAAATAAAAGTAAAATACCTTTTTGTGTTGGAAATCACAATACAGCTCTCATCAGCAAACTAACAGCATATCTGCATCCTGTCCTGGGCTCAGGCCAGCTTCATTCTAAATCTTCACAAGAAAATGTTGCATAGATTGAGATCCCTCACAATAAATTTATATTTATATGGTTAAGGCATAAAATGCATGGTTGCAGGTCCAACATTCCCAACCCTTTCTAAGGGCTTTTGGACACATACACATAAAATATGGTACTTATTTTCATTATAATAATAACACAGTAACTTTATTTTTTTCTTTGTAACTCTTACATTGCTAGTTCAAATCCCACTATGAATGGCTTTTCTAAAATGTTTTTTTTTTCATTCCAAACTCTTATTTTCTCTCTTTGTTGCATTGTTGCATTTTATTTGTTTCTTTCTTTCTTTGTTTCAGTGGGTTAGCAGTCCCGTGGCCTGTTTAGAAGATGGAAGTGAAAGTCTTTTATTTTTGTAGAGATTAGTTTGCAGAGGATAGAAGCAGTCAAGGCAACAGAGGGAAGAAACTAATAGAAGAGAATGTTTGTAGTTCAGGATTGAAATGAGGGATGCTTGGTGCTCTCTGAGCTTGTTTTCTTGGAGATGTTTCATTACCAAACTAGGTAACATCATCGGCTCCTTGATTACTATTGGCTTATCTGTCTGAGTTAGTGGTTCTTTGACTGCTTCTTAATTTTTGCTCTAGTGTCAAACTCTCCTCAAAGGGAGGCAAAATATGCTCTAAAACCAAGCAAAGAGAGACCCATGGTGGTTGTTTTCAGACTGAGGGGAGGATTAAAACAAAGTAATTGTCTGTTTTTGCCCTCCAAAAATAGCAAAAACAGCTGTTAAGTCCAGATTCCCTTTCAGTCTGGTCTGCCATATCTCTTCAACCAGGGGTGGGCTGCTGGGAGTTCACAGTGTCCAGGAGAGCCCCTAGTTAAGATTCTGTGCAGTTCAGAAAACCCCCAAACCCTACTCCTGGCTGGCCCTGCCCATCTCACCGCATCCCATCCCGCCCCTCCCAGGAGTCCCCACGTGGCCCGTTTTGGATGCAAGTAAGTGCAGGGCGTGTGTGGAGGCTCAGGGAGGGTGAAAAACAGGCCTCCTGGAAGTTTTGGAAGGTTGGAAATGGGCCGGTTTCTGGTGTCCAGAGAGCCTCCGGAGCAGTGGTGGGATTCAAAATTTTTTACTACTGGTTCTGTGGGTGTGACTTGGTGGGCATGGCAGGGGAAGGATTCTGTAAAATCTCCAGTCGGAGATGGGATTTGCCGGTTCTCCGAACTACTCAAAATTTCCACTACTGGTTCTCCAGAACTGGTCAGAACCTGGTGAATACCACCTCTGCTCTGGAGTCCAGGAGGCCATTTTTGCCCTCCCTGAGGCTCAAGCAAAGACTCTGTGGCCTGGGGAGGGAAAAACATCCCCCCCCCGCTGTGGTGCAGGAGGCCAACTAGACCACTCCCACCCAACAAGCAGACAGAGAACCCATTGCTAAATTTTTTGAAGCCCACCCCTGTCTTCAACTGTAGATCTGTTGAGCCTCCTATCTCTTTACAGAAGCTTCATTTTCCTTTTGCCATGCCTATCAGGAAAACCTGAGTCATTTGGTAAATAGAAATAGATAACTTATTAGCCAAATGTGTGAAACTTTTATTATTCTTCCTAAAGATCCCAGAGAGGAATGTGGATAAATAAGTAGATACAATTTTCAATGACAACCGGTCATAAAATAATAAAACAGCAAGAATGTAGCCATTAAAGCAAAGTTCACCTAACAAGGCAGTTGTCATTAGAAACTGGACTGCACAGGGTCTGAGCATACATCTCTAGGGAGAGGATGCGATGTACACAGCACTTTAGAATAGTCTAAAGAAAATGCTTATAAATTATTCCCACAACGCTTTATGGTGATTCAGGGTTATTACCTCTACACTTTAATTGGGATCTTGTGGGATGTGAAATGAAGGAACTCAAATGCCTTATTAAACCAGTTTCTAGGAAAAGAGATGTTCCTAAGCTCATCTGAATCTTCTTCTGGAATTTATTTGAACTTATTAGAATTTAAAACTATTGTAGAGAGAGAGACCATGTACAACAGCCTTACCCGATAGAACCCAATACTATGGATTCAGGACTTTACATGGCCTCTCCAAGCCCCTTAGTTTCATACTTACAAGATTTACTTGAAGGCAAATGCAGTTTTTCACATTTCGAGACTCCACTTGATTGGGGTGCTTGATTGTGCAGAGATTTATATTTGTGTTGTATCTGACTGGGGAATTCTGGCAGTTGAAGCCCACACTTCTCACAGGAGCCAAGTTTGAAAAGCACTGATGGAGAGGGCATGATCAGCATGAGCAATTTCTTCCTCAACCCAGTGTCATATTTTCAGGCAACCTGACTAGGACTAAAGATACAAATGGCCATAAATTGCATTCATGATCAATATTTATCCATAGTTTGACTTCTAGGCATCATAAGAAGAAACAGCCAATCCATTTATAGAACTGATGGATCGCAAACATGTCAATTTGAACAGAAGAGCCATAGCAACACTAATAAGAAAAGTCTGTTGTCTATGAGGGGGACTTTATTATTGTTGGTAATCACTTCTTGCTTGCTTTCTTGGAGAATTAAAGCTGGAGAAGGATCTGCAGAGCAAATATGCATTCATCTTTGTATTAAATTTACATAATTGTTTGTATTGTTTTTTCAATATATTCAAATTATTCTGACTGAAAAATTACCACAACAAAGAGCTTTGAAAAACCCTACAGTCATGAAGCATTCGTTTATTCTACTCACCATTTATTTTAACAATATTTTTCTTAATCTGTATAAGTGTAGTTCTCAACAGAAACATTGAGCATGAGTGTTTAGGATGTTTGCATTGTACTAAAGGGAAATAAACAGGAACACATTTGTATGAAAGCATAATCCCAACTTTGGATCCTTTATCCTTTCTTTTTTTTCTTTTAGTTTTGTCCCTGGTTCACTTTTCTTTTTCTGCTGGATTTTTGTTGTTATTGGCTTGGTTTTATTTTTCAGTATAAAAAGGAAAAAAAAAGTCTACCATTAGAGAGGATCTTTGTATTTTATTTTCTTCAGCTTTATGAATTTAACTTTTACACAGAAAAATCTGTACAGCTGAACCTTTAGAAATGAAAACTAGAAAAAGAGGAACAACAGAGAACACAGTGAATACGCAGTCCTATATTTGAGTGTTGGTATTTGAGGACCAATTCAATTTGATGGAACTGTAAATATACTGCCACTAGTGCCACTGCCATTAGTAGAACAGCCAAAGTATATTGGCTGAGCATTTAGCTACTGAAAAAAAGACTGTAGCTGACAAAGGTGCCAGCTCAGGTGCAGAATGCATATTCTGTCATCTCAGACACAATCCACTTCTCTACAAAGCAGAATTGCACTTTGTCACATGCCCAGTGGTGCGATTCAACTGGTGTAACAACCAGTTTGGCAAGCATGTGCTTTGCGCGGGCGTGGTCTACATTTTATAAAGCCCATTTTCAACTCAATTACTTACCTTCTACTGCAGTCCCTGGGACTAAAACTGCTGAGGTATAGCAAACTGCTCTGCCACGTGAATCAGCTGTGCTAAAAAAACAGGAAATAAAACACAGGAAAGAGCAAGGGTGTGTGGACGGGGCCAAATGCTCACCGGAACTACTGGTTCACCCGAACCAGTCTGAACTGGTACAATCCCGCCCCTGCACATGCCCAATAAATCAGATATCCTATTCCTCCTACCCCCCTCATTATAGACATTTTTGGTCCTTTTGAAACTGAGGCAATGCTCATAGAGGACTTATGAATCTAATATGGGGAAAGTGCCAGAGCTGGACTAACAGAATTTCTCATCAGTGTCGTATCAAAATTCAGAATCTCTAGGGAAAAGAAAAATTTAGGGTTAAGAAAGGTCATGGCCAGTTTTGTTAACTATGTGTTTCTGTATTTGTGCTGAAATCTCATGGTGTAATATTCTTTATTACTCCTCACAAATCACAAAAATCTCGGCCTTTTATTCACATTTCAGACTGTGCTTTTCTTTCGGCATCTGCATATTAATCTGGTATCTTATCAACATTGCTTCCAAGAATCTGCAAACTAAATTCCTATTTATAGCACATCTGTGTGCAGTTTGCGTGGACAATTATTATTATTTTGCATTTTCTTTGTAACCAAGGGCAATATATCCCCTTCAACATAGAATATTTTTGTTTTAACTGTTTAAAGTTTTTTTTTTACAGTATCTTCTCATTTAAAAAAAAAGTTTTATTTTGTTTATCTCCTTTAAGATTAGTCTGCCTCCCAAGGAGAAAGGAGAAAAAAGGGGCATAAATATCTAGACATGTGCTTTTAAAATTATACAACTGCATCTATCTTTTTATTTTTTGCATTTTTATCATTTCATTGCCAGATAAGAAATATAGGCTGTTAGAGCTAAATATTTCTCACACCAGAGTTAGGAGGAAAAAGACACATAGTGAGGCACCCCGTAGGAGAGGTGTGATGGCAGTGGGAGGTACCAAGTTGCTACTTGAGCTAAGGTAAAGGTCAGGGGCTTCTGGGAGAAAAGGCTTTTGGCTTGCAGGCTTTCATCAATGGACTCAGCCATTCTGCCACTGTTGGTCTAGTGAAGCCATAGCAGCAGCATGGCTCAGTAGGGTTAACTCAGGGGAACTAAATCAATAGCTCAAGGATAGAGCACATTTACGCTATTTTCTCTATTTGTGGAGCTCAGAGCCACGTGCCCTGAGCATGGGGCAAGAATTTCTCCGCTTGATTACAGGAGCGAAAGCCCATAAAACTCTTATGAACACTCAACTCTGCAGGATAAATTTAATCATGTTTGCTTCATTACCCTTTCAGCTGGTTGCCGTCTGATGGTTAGAATAGAATAGAATAGAATAGAATAGAATAGAATAGAATAGAATAGAATAGAATAGAATAGAATACTTTATTGGCCAAGTGTGATTGGACACACAAGGAATTTGTCTTTGGTGTTAAACACTCTCAGTATACATAAAGAAAAATACATTCGTTAAGATCAAGAATCATAACATACAACACTTAATGATAGTCATAGGGTACAATCAACAATCAAATCATACTAGGAAACAGTCAAATGGGAGGGGAGGGGTGATAAAGAGTGGTGGAGAAGATTAACAGTAATAGAGTGTACACTTTGTAAATAGTTGAACAGTGTTGAGGGAATATTTGTTTAGCAGAGTGATGGCTTTTGGGAAAAAACTGTTCTTGTGTCTAGTTGTTCTGGTGTGCAGTGCTCTATAGCATTGTTTTGAAGGAAGGAGTGTACAGTTTATGTCCAGGATGTGAGTGGTCTGTAAATATTTTCACAGCCTCTTTTTGACTCATGCAGTATACAGGTCCTCAGTGGAAGGCAGGTTAGTAATAATTATTTTTTTCTGCAGTCCTAATTATCCTCTGAAGTCTTGTGTCTGTCCTGTTGGGTTGCAGAACCAAACCAGACAGTTATAGATGTGCAGATGACAGACTCAATAATTCCTGCTCTGTAGAACTGGATCAGCAGCTCCTTGGGCAGTTTGAGCTTTTTGAGTTGGTGCAGAAAGAACATTCTTTGTTGTACTTTTTTGATATTAGGTGTCCATTTTAGGTCATGTGATATAGTAGAACCTAGAAATGTGAAGGTTTCGACTGTTGATACTGTGTTGTCTAGTATTGTATGAGGTGGTAGTATGGGAGGGTTTCTTCTAAAGTCTACCACCATTTCTATGGTTTTGAGTGTGTTCACTTCCAGATTGTTCCGGTTACATCATGAGGCAAGTTGTATAACCTTCTATCTGTATGCAGATTCATTGTTGTCTCAAATGAGACCAATCACTGTTTGAAAGAAAGTCGGGGGGGGGTAGGAATTGCCAGTTATTTTGAGAAAACTAAAAGGGGAAAATAATAGTCTGACTCGGCTTTGTCATTCAAGCACATCCATAATTAGCAGGTTGAAGTTAGGTGCAGAAAATGTTCTGATGAACTGCTAAACTTGACGGAAGAGATTAAAAAACACCCTATGTCTCTCTCTCTCTCTCTCTTTCTCTCTCTACATCATTTAGGCTCCTACTGCATTTGCTATTCTTCTGCTTCCTGTGCAATTACCAAGCAGGATCTTTCAGACCATTCATCAGTTGTAATTGGCTCATATATACTGCAGGAGCTCTTTGTAAAAACCTAACCCATCATTTTACATCATCCACTCCTGTATTAACCCTCTTTTGTCCTTCAGAGTGTGGAGCAAGAAAAGAGCTCCATTTTCTGTCCATTTTCCATATGTAAATATGGAAATCCATCCATGCCCACCCACAAAAACACATATAGTACACAACTTAATTTTAAAAGATCTTCTCATCTTGATTAATTATCTATATTGTGTTTAGACTTATCTCTGGTAAATATGACAGTGCCATATAATGTCATTAAAGTCATATGTGTCTTCCCCCCCCCAAAGCAAATTTTTGATTCCATCAAAATCATGACTATCAGAGGTGGGTATTCGGCAGGTTCTGACCAGTTCTGGAGAACCAGTAGCGGAAATTTTGAGTAGTTCAGAGAACCGGTAGCAGAAATTTTGAGTCGTTCGGAGAACTGGCAAATACCACCTCTGACTGGCTCCACCCCCATCTATTCTCTGCCTCCCAAGTCCCAGCTGATGGGCTGGGTCTTCTTTTGTTGCCCTGCACAGAAGAACGGAGCTGTAAAGCAGGTTAGTCGGGTGGGAAGGGAATGGAGATTTTGCAGTATCCTTCCCCTGCCATGGGAAGGATACTGCAAAGCTACACCCACCAAGCCACGCCCATAGAACTGGTAGTAAAAAAATTTTACTCCTACCACTGATGACTATCTTTTTTAGTGCCTCAGCAGTCAGGAAACAGAGCAGCTCTATTTATATGTTTGCTATAATCTGTTGATATCTCAGGTTATGTTCACAAAAGAGGGAGAAGAAAGACAAAATTTACTTTTTGCTCCCCAAAGAACTTCACAAAACAATGTGTATATCTCAGGCTGATCCATCTTTTATATTGGACTGGATCTTACAACTCTTCAAGTTGTACGTGAGCCCTTCAAGGTAAACCAGATTAGAAAGTCAAAGTTATGAATTTTAATAGAATGTTTATTTTAGGGTTATAGTAACAGAATCTTGTAAATCTGAATACACCTCACCCCACTCTGCCTTTATCTTTAAGGAAACTAGGGAGGGTCAAGTCAGGTTTGTCGTCTTAGTTGCAGCTCTTCCTCCTGTTCCTTGAGATTATGCTTACATCCCTTTACATTGTGTGTGCATAAGTGGCTGAGAGATTGAGATCATGTTTACATATCACACTAAGCCACAACTTATATAACCATAACTTCTTGAATAAATCACAGCTGGCTATTTTACACAATGCATTGTTTAAACTTAATAAAACTTCTTATGGCTTAGCATGATCTATAAATAGTGTTTGCAATGCACTTTGAGACAAATCTACAGATTGTCCTTGGCTTGTCCTTATTTGTTCAGTAACTAGTCAAAGCAGTGGCAGTGCTGAAAAAAATGGATTTGACCGCTCCTTGAAGTTGTTACCATTGAAGTATATCCCCATGATCACATGATCATGAATAGGAAGTTCATGTGCCTCGCTCACAATTACAATGTCATAGGGAGTCATGGTCACATGATCATCATTTGCAACCT
The DNA here is from genome assembly GCA_004320025.1 of Laticauda laticaudata. Classification (NCBI taxonomy): domain Eukaryota; kingdom Metazoa; phylum Chordata; class Lepidosauria; order Squamata; family Elapidae; genus Laticauda; species Laticauda laticaudata. The sequence continues at coordinate 11,275 of BHFT01058977.1, forward strand.
TCTTTGCTGGCTTCTCACAAGCCAAGTCAATGGGGAAACCAATAAGGAAGGTTGCAAGTTGTTCTGCTAAGTTGCTTCTGCTTTTTCTTTTGCCCATGATAGCACCCTTGCCCTGCCCATGTGACAGTCCTGTGACGGTCCTTCCAGGCTCTTTCTGTCCTGCCATGTCTCACATGCAGGCTGCATTGGCCCTCCCATGGCTCCTATTTGCATTTCCTTATTTCAAAGGAGATAATTTGCAGGGACTACACAGCTACAATGCAAAACCATGGAAAGATGCAGCATTCTTAAATAGGTGTGCCCCTCCAAACTGAAGCACTGCAGATCCCTAAGCTACCTGTTCATGGCTTGACAAGCTTTGCTTCTAGTCTCTAGACACAAGTCTTCCAGTCAGGCCCATAAGCTACAATGCGAGTATCCTAACCCCAACTACTGTGTACTATGGCCTACTAAGTACAATATAGAGTTCCTATCATTGTGTCATGAAAACCTGAATGCATGCTGCACATTGCCCTGAGTATACAGGTTTTGCTCACTGTATCTGTCTCACTTCTGGCATTGCTAGCCACATGTTAGTGTTTTAAATCTCTAGACTTCAGTGCAAGATTCTGGGATAAAAATAATGGAAAATAAAGCAATGCACAACCTTTTTAAACAAATCCAATAATGTTAAGGCCAACTTGTTTAATATCTGTTTTTAGTAAATTGGTAGACACCGAGTGCAATAAACTACAATTTATATAACCACAGTTTGTTGGATAGGTTTTAATTGGTTGGATTGACTGTGCTAAATAGGAGCCTCCAAACATGGTACTAGGGCTGTCAATGTCTATCCACACTTCTGTAGGTTTCTCTATGTGCCTAGGCTCACAAACAGTGCTCATTGGTACAAGTGTTAATGGTACAAATATTTTTTCACTCTCCATTCTTAAGTTGCATTGTTTTTGATGTGTACACCAGCTGAAAAGGAAATTGGCTTTAAAAACACTTTTCTGGATTTCACCCATTTCCTCTGCTTTGGCCACAATAATGGCCTGACAGCATGTCCAAATCATGTTTATTAAGCTTTTTATTAGTAGAATCCCCTGATTCTTTACCCATGTAGATGGGAGAGAGGAAGGAGGGAGAGAGGGAGGGAGGGAAGGAAGGAAGGAAGGAAGGAAAGAAGGAAGGAAGGAAGGAAGGAAGGAAGGAAGGAAGGAAGGAAGGAAGGAAGGAAGGAAGGCCAAGGTTCCACTATTTCATCAGTGACTCTGTTTTTAAAAATCAGCTTATTGTTATCCAGTGATGAATTCGTTAAAGAATTGCCGCTTAGAGCAGCAATTAGGGATCAAATGGGAAGAAGTGTTCATGCTGCAATGCACAATAGCCAGTCAGAATAGCGGCATTGCCTGTAAAGGAACAAAATGCTATAGTGTAGGGGAACCAGACAGCACCAATTGCAAAGGCTGATCTAAGACCATAGTAAAGATAGCAATAGAACGTAGACTTATATACCGCTTTATAGTACTTTACAGCCTTCTCTAAGCAGTTTAGAAAATCAGCATATTGTCCCCAACAATTTGGGTCCTCATTTTACCCACCTCAGAAGGATGGAAGGCTGAGTCAACCTTGAGCCTGGTGGGATTTGAACTGCCAAATTGCAGGCAGCTAGCAGCAGCAGAAGTAGCCTGCAGTACTGCACTCTAACCACTGCACCATTGAGGCTCAAGATATTTGATTTGTGCTTCCACAAGTCAGAATATGCTACTGTTGACTTACAGCACAGCAGGAAACAATTATCAGAAGCTGCCTTCTTGATGGCCTGAAGGCAAGTAGAGAAAGGACCACAGAGGCAAATTGGTCATATAGGTTGGCCTTAAATTAACCTCAAAGTACTATTTTCAGTCCAAATTCCACATATGCTTAAGGAGCATACCTTAAATTTTTAAAAATTATAGATATTTGCAGCTCAGTGGTTTGTTTGGAAATGAACTCAGCTACCCACAAATAAGACAAAGGTAAGTAGGTGTAATTAACAGTATATTGCAAGAAAGGTTTACCGGTAGCATCATAATAAATTCACAATTTATAACTGGCTACATTCCTCTGTAGCAGCCATATTGTAAACTGCCCTTCATGCAACCATTTCATGAAATTATCCACAGCATATTCCAGAATGTTAATGGGCCTATCATTTCAGCCATAACATATGTTGCAATAAGCCATAAACAAAAGTTTAAGAACCAGAAGGTTCGAATATTGTATTAAAACATGTTTTATTTGTGGTTAGTGTTGGGGCTAATAGATCTGGCCTATGAAAAATTAGATGCCTCCTGGAGTTACAGCTTTCTGTATCTCTAGTGACCACTCAAGATTTTTTTTTTCATGTGCAGTGCGTGAACTTGATTATTATTCACTTGAGCTTTCAAAAAAAATGTTGACAAACTCCTTTGCTAAACATTCCTGAGCTAAATTAATTTAAGAGGAAAGGTTCTTGTATGGATTGGTATCTCATTAAGCAAGGAGCAGGAATATGTGTGCTGTTCTTAAAACAGAGATATGATAATAGTATTCCCCCAAAGTTTTAAACTGTAAGAACAAATCAATACTAGATGAAATAAAACCAGACTTATGGCAGCACCAATGATGAAGTTATTTGGGACACATAATGCAAAGGCAAGAGTCATTGAAAAAGACTGATGCTTGGGAAAACTGAAGAGGTCAACAGAAGACAAAATGGCTAGATACTATTACTGATGATACTGTGATTATACATGGGTGTATAACAGAGGTGGGATTCAGCCAGTTCAGACGTGTTCTATTGAACCGGATATTAGATTTACATCTGGTTTGCTGAACCGGTAATTGAACCAACTGGCTGGTCCCGCCCACCCCTCCCCTCCCTTCCCCTCCCAGGAGTCTCCATGTGTCCTGTTTTGAATGCAGGTAAGTGAAGTCCATGTGAAGGCTCTTGAAGGGTGAAAAATGGTCCTTCCGGAAGTCCGGAAACGGGCCTGTTTCCAGCTTCCGGAGGGCCTCCGGACCCCGGGGGAGACCATTTTTGCCTTCCCAGAGGCCCAAGGGAAGTCTCCAGGCCCTGAGGAAGGTGAAAAATGGCCCTCCCAGAAGTTCCAGTAGACCACGCCCACCCAGCCACACCTAGCCAGCAACTATGTAGTGAACCAGTTGCTGGGATTTTTGAATCCCATCCCTGGCGTATAATCACAACCACACTAGTGCCAATAGACATAACCAGAGGTGGGATTCTACCAGTTCTGTCCACCTCTGTAGAACCAGTAGTTCTGAAGAGCAGCAGACAGAGAGCATACATAGAACCAGTTCGATGTCTGCTCCTGTTTTGGCTCACTCGCCCGCCCGGGCTCTTACCTGACTTTTATTTCCTGCTTTTTCAACTGTAGCTGCTTTACGCGGCACAGCTGTGGTTGAAAAAGCAGGGGAAAAAAGGGCTTTTCCAACTGCTGTGCACTTGCAAGCAGCTCTGCTCAGTTGTCCGGGCAGCTCAGCAGGTCGTAAATTGAACTCAGGTGACTCGCTCATGCACGCTCAACGCACAGCAACAGAACCGGTAGTTATACTGGTTGGATCGCATCCCTGGACATAACTACTCTGTAGCGAATTATGGTTAACCGGGTTGACATGTGAAAAACAAATAAAACTTCTCAAAAAGCATAGTGCTTTTTGAGAAGTACTGTAATAACTTCATTAGATATATGATTTCTGCATCTTAGAAGAATGGTGCTCATGGAGCAACATGTTTTACAATAAATAGCTGTCTGCCTCTATCCACAACTTTCATTTAAATTGTCCCTTTGGCACACTAAACTAATTTCTGATATTGCCAACTATTTTGTTGTAGCAGGCTCCTTCTTTTCCTTTTGTAAAGGTTATTTAACTGGCTTTTTAGTTGCTATGGATTTCTGATTGCTCTCTAAATATTCTGCTCATGGACACAATATTATCTGAATCTTGATAAAGGTTAGAGAAAGCATGGGTAAGAAATAATAAATAGAGTTGCACAAGTATGTTATGGAGAGTGCTCCTGAGCCGATGCCAATCTGAAATTCTTTTCCAGCGATGACATTCTGCCTTTCTTTGGGTAGGTTTTCAATTTTAATTAGTTGCAGAGGCAAAGGATCAGGATGGGATAGATTAAACAATTACAATCAAGTGTAATAAAACATAAATCTCCCTCTTCCGCCCCCCCCCAAAAAAATAATATGCATGATTTTTAGAGTTTGCTGGAACAAACCTGGGACTGGAACAACGAGTAACCAACAATACGAGATTGAACAACTGCCTCGATCTCATCTTCTGCAACAGTTTGAATTCAATTTACGAAATACAAATTAAAGAACCCTTTTCCAACAGTGACCACAGCATGATTGACTTTTGTCTCAACATACGCCCACACAAAAATCAACACAAAGATGTGATCCTCAATAAAAACTTCAAAAAAGGCAACTATGATCTTATAGACAACA
>BHFT01058979.1:0-27111 GCA_004320025.1 Laticauda laticaudata
GGGCTGGTAGCATGGCAGCTCAATAGATGGCTGGATTGGGCACCTAATTTCTGCTTGGAAAGCACAGATTAGAGATTTTAGAGAGGTGATCTGTCCATGTAGACTGGTAATTTCTTTACAAAGAGGACAGTGTCCAAATTTGAAAAGAGTACTGCAAAAGTACTCTGTAAGGCAAGTATTACACTGAACTAAGCCAGTCATTTTGAAATAAAATAAAATCACAATCTCAAATGTGCTAACTCTAAATGTATTATTGGTATTTTTGGTTTATAGTTATATGTTTCATGCGCTGTTAGGTGTGCGGGCTGCTATCTTTCTCCTTTGTACTCACTCTTTGCCTCCTCACAAGCAGCCAGCAGCTCCTCCCACCAACCTCTTGGAGTTTGAAATGCAATGGAAGCAATTCAAACTGCCTTTCTCCTTTGTACTCACCCTAGTGGTCAAAATTGAGCATGCAAAACTACCGAGGGACTTCCGAATACAGACTGATAAAGTTTTGTAACACAACACCCTAGATATCACAAATGTGGAGAAGAAAAAAGGGTGGATCATTGACATTACCACACCTGGTGACAGCAGAATCAACAAGAAACAACTTGAAAAAATCATCAGATATCAGGACTTGAGAATCGAACTGCAGAGACTCTGGCATAAACCAGTGCAGGTAGTTCCAGGGGTACTCAGCACACCTACTGCTGTGCCTAAAGACCTAGATAAGCACTTAAAAACAATTGGCGCTGACAAAATCACCATTGGTCAGCTGCAGATAGCCACCTTACTGGGATCTGCTTGCATAATCTACCAATACATCACAGAGTCCTAAGCGCTTGGGACTAGTGTTCGACTAGTGATTTATGATACAAAATCTAGCATAGTTATCTCATTTGCTGTGTACATTGTTTTTTTGTGAATAATAATAATAATAATAATAATAATAATAATAATAATAATAATAATAATAATAAAAACTGTAAACATGCAGCAAGAAAAAAATCACAAAATATCGGGAAGTTGAGTGACTTTGGAAAAAGAAATCGTGTGTAATCCCAATTGTAATTGGAGCCCTTGGAGCAATACCTAAAGGGCTACCTTGCTATTTGGAAATTCTGAATTTATCAGACTTAAATACCATGATTCCAAAGTTTGCAACTTCTGATTTCATATAAGCAAATACATTTTTTGTCTTTACTTTTCTGTTAGATTAGGAAAGCTCATTTGACAGTATTCTATTCTATACTAACTTAATGGCACTGATAGTCAGAACAGAGTTTTGATTAACAACTGCATAGGTGCAATTTTTTTTGGGAACTATAAACTTGGTGCCAAAATTGCACAACTGTTTTGCTCAAAAAGCCCTCTTCCTCATGAAAGTGTCTTCTTATTTTTGTATCACTGTCAGAGCTTTCAGACTTTATATATTTATTTGTTTTTTGATTATTTAACGTACCTTTCTGTTGCAAGAAAGTCTAAGGGTGGTATGTTTTGTATTTTTGTTTTATATCTGTTGATTACTTTTTCTGCAGTATCTTAGCTACCCATGTCTCCCAACATTGGGAAAAAAAGTTATCATGGGAAAAATATTCATGAAAATCTTTTCTGGACTTTAATGATTAATGGTCAGATTCTCACAAATAACAATTGGCATCTTCATAACTGAGGTAAGTTTAAGTCTTCTTTTCCACCATGAAAATTCCATAGAAACATCCTAATTTGATATTTTGAGGCATTTTTCTTTTCACTCAATTGAATGAGACTGAAAAAAATATGGAAAATAGTTTCAACATAGCATTATGTGAAATTATTTGTTTTTATTTAAATGAAACTATGTGGGTCTTGAGGAATACAAATAGCTATAGAGTTCAAAGTAGCCAAGCTACTAAATAGGTGCCTACATAATATTAATTGTTTGAAATCTTGATTCACATTTTCCTTCAACATTTTACAAGTTTGTGAACTAAAATCATATCTGTCTTTCTGTCTGTCTGTCTATCATCAACCAACCAACCAATCTAATGTGCTTGCTCCAAAACTGCAAGTCCCTCAATAAAAACTGATAAATATCTATTTATTATTCATTTTATTATAAAACACACTACTGAAAAGCAAACATTAAGCTTGGCTTAGAGAAAAAAGATTAGCTGTCAGTATAATTATAGACAAAGAGAAGTAGCTGAATAACTAACAAAGTAGAGATTTAATTTTCTCATCTCTGTTTCTCTCTCTCTCTCATTTCCTTCCACTTCCCCTGCAGATAGATCCACAAAATAAAAATAGCTGTTGGTTGAAGTGACTTTCCTTGAATATTCAACAGGTGATTTCTATTTCTATTATTTCTAAAATTTCAAATACTTAATTCATTAAATACTTGGAACTTTCTTAATTAATACAGCATTAATTTATTCTCTTTAAGCATCTCAGTGAAATATGACTTTTGTTTAATAATATGATTTTCAAGCAATCAGGATGGTTGTTTGGTTTTGTCCCTTCCCTTTTCTTAATTCTCAGCATATGTAGAATGTGCACTAAAGCAACAAAGTAAACTGTTCTGTATAACTTGGAAGGTTCCAAGTAGTCAATTCTGATTGGCCCAAAAGGCAGCAAGATTAAATTAATGTCATTGGCTACAAGCCGGCAGGCAAGCCTCTATATAAAGGGCTGCTGCGGCTTGAGCCAATGTTCCATGTTGGCTGTTAACCGAATAAAGAGTTGTTAGTTTTGGGAACCCGGTTCACACGCTTCTTTTCCGGATGGTACAAACTGGTGACGAAGGTGGATCAATCCTGAAGCGGTAGACCGAGCACGTAGGCGCGAGAGAAAAAACATGCTTAAGACGAGATGGCTGGTAATAATGCGCGCCCGCACGCATTCAATCCCTAATGAAGAAGATTGGGAGTCTTTATATTGATCGTTTCCCTAATGTTTCTTGGAAGAGCAACAAAAGGAAGAAATTTCCAATCAGCGAAAAGAGGGCTTGTCTTCTAACACATTGCCGGGACAGCCCCATATTTAAGATGGCGAAGGCATTGGCGAGCCCAGAGACATGAAAAACAGATGACCTGGTCTGAGCTTAACCGAATGCTGAAAACTCACTACGCGTCGGTTTGTCTCAACGCTCATCAAGAGACATGAATTTTATAAGAGAGACCAGGGAAGACAAAACCATTGCTGATTTTCGTGGGCAGCTCTGCGCGCACGTATGGAGGAGCCTGTGATCCAATATGGATGAGGCAATGTGAGATTGGTGTCGTGTTTAGGTCTTAGGGACTCTACCCTTCAAAGCAAACCTCTTAAACAGACGCTAACATACGGTGGCAGAGGCAATCGCGGAAAGCGACCAGCCGTACGGAAGTCACAAAGAAATCAGTGGCCACAGTGAAGATGAATGACTCCAGTGCTGACAACCGACACCCTTCGCAAAAGGGAAATATCTCAGGTGGTGGGAGAAAGCAAGCTGGCCACACAAACACCCCACAAAGACCTAGACGAGTCAATCAGACACTGAAGAAGGATGACGATGCAGGTCCACCACACTTTCCACGCAAACACTAAATAAAGGCATGAAGGAAGAAAAATTGGTGGCAAATGGCGCTGGTTGCGGTAGGAAACCACCCCCAACCAAGTGCAGGTTCCTTGATCATCTGGCGGCTTGTGCAAAAAAGAGGGGACATTCAAAAGAGTCTGCCGAAATCGAAGAAACAGCAGCCCTAGCATGACAGGGTAATTCCCTACCAGAAACTGACTCGAGGGCAAGTCGAAGAAAAATGGGAGCACAGCAAGGGAACCAGCAACTGAGTAAAAACACATCATCAGACTTCACTCATAGGAAGCGCAGCAGACGAAAAGCAGAAAAAAAGAGTCAGAATGTAGTGTCCATTGAAGGAAGCCCTGTGAGAATGGAGTCGACTCAGGATCTTTTCTATCAATGGTTTCTTGGAACACGAATTAGATCGTCTGTTCCAAACATCAAGACAAAATGAACTCAAAACCAAAATTAATTCTCAAAGGACTACCAGGGAAATAGGATTCCCATTGGTAGGTCATGGGGGCACTTCAAGGTAACTTACAAACAACATGCTGAAAGTCCTGCCATTGGATTATAGTTGACTGAGACCGTTCTAAAGGCCTTCTGGGCATCGAATGGTTCGTTGCCATTGGGCATCGGATGACTGGAGTGAAGCCGAATAGTCGTGAGCGATTGGGAAGAGAACCTGCCTACACGAATTCCAGGACATCCTCCGATGAACTTTTAGGCAGGTTAACCGGGGAACCCCAATAATCCTTTTTAGCCTAGAATCCCGCAAAATAGCACTGAGAAGACTAAAAGCTAGACCGGTCCCCTTTCATTAAAACCCAAAAATACGATGAGCATTAATAAATTGATTGGCACAAGGGGTCAATAGAACTAATTGACCCACACCCAGGTGGGAGACACAATAGATAACACCAACTGTAAAACAGATCGGTCTGTTGTGCATCTGTGGAGACTACAGGCTACGCTGAACCATGCTCTAGCAGCAAAGCGATACGCCAGTTACCAGTCATGCATCATTACTGGCACTCACTTGGGGGAAGGAAAATTTTTTGCTAACTCGATTTTTGGCCCAGTCGTATCATCAACTTCCAGTAGACTCCATAACAGCCGAGGCACAAACAATAGTGGACGCATAGAAGGGGTGTTCAATGTAACAGGCTTCAATTCAGAGTGAGCATTGCCCCAGGCGTCTTCCAAAGCCTCATGGAACGCCTATTAAATGGAATAAAAAGGGGTTGTTCATAAACTTTGATGACGTCTTTAATTTCGGCGAAAAACGTGACCCAATTAGAAGCTAGACTAAGGAAGTGCTAATGAAGATTCAGAGAAACTGGCCTGAAAGTTATAAAAGAAAAATGCCTGCCTGCCACTGACCCGATGTCGAATTTTTAGGTATTTGATTGACGAACAAAGGTATTCAACCCAAACGAAAAAAAAAAGTCCAAAGGCAATTAAAGATGCACCAACCTAGAAATAAAACGGACTTACAGGCATTCTTGGGTCTGATCAATTTTTTATAATATATTCCTCCCTCCGACAAAGCAATGATAGGCAGAACGCATTGCACTGGTTTGCTAGATTAAAAAAAACTGTCTGGACTTGGGGTCACAAAGAACAAAAAGCTTTCAAAATAATAAAAGACTTTGGTTAACGGCCTCAGACACTGTGTTAGGGAATAACATTGTTTACCTAACTGGTTTAGGTAAAATAATAAATAAGTAATTCATGGTTGTAATGTAAAGTGTCTGCAACTTTACTGTGGGATAGTAATTAAGGGAGTGGTTGGTGAAAGCACCTATAAAAACGAAGCATGACTGCAGGCGTGCTCTCTCTCTGGCTTTGAAATGATCCCCTGATTACTGCTTGGAAGACTGCATTGCTCGAACGGGGAGAGAACAAAGGACTGATTTGTAAGTGAACTACATCCGGATATTCCTACATGGACTTTGCTAACTGAATATTCCTGAATGGACTGACTAAATGATACAGTGACTATTGGAGACTGTTATTTTGACTATGCTAAATAATGGAAGATAAACTATAATTTTGATAACACAACGTATCTGTTATTTTACTTATGATTAATAAACAATACAAGCTTAGCTTCATCATTTATCTGTTGCCTATCTGACTACGCTGCAACATTCCTGTTTAGCTTGTCTCCCTAACCCTGGTTGGGGACCCAGGCTTAACACAAACTGTTCTTATTCAGTTTTAGAATACTCTAACCCTTGACGGTCAGCTGCGACGCCTCAAACCATTCGGGAGTCGGTGCTACCTTTGAGCCACAAATTACCTTGATGGAGAGAGCATCCCATTGCTTTTTATTCGAAAAAACACTCTACAAAGTGGAATGCAACTATAGCCAACTAGACAGAGAAGCCCTGGCAATCGTCGCGCGGTGAGTAAAACGCTTTCAATGAATACCTATACGGTAGATACATTCTCCATTGTTACGGACCAAAAACCATTACTGGGGATTTTTGGCTGGGGAACAAACCCAACGCGAACATTCTATCCCGCATGGATGACTAAGGTTTTGGTTCAGAATTCCCTGGCCGCCTATTCAGATACATTTGCTGCATCGACCCCGGGAAACAAATCGCCCATGCAGACGCATTAAGCGAACACCATTACAATTTAGAGATGACCCGGCTCCAGCCACCACCACCCTACAACTAGAAACCTACCCTGAACTTCCATTGACTGCGGATGATGTCGCCAGAGCCAGGGCAAAAGACTCATTGACTGCTGCGTTTTGACTTGGGTTGGTAAAGGCTGGCGGAAGGCCAAAGAACTGAAAACTTTAAACCTTTCCAGACTAGACAAACTGAACTGTCAATACAAAAGGGGTGTTTGTTGTGGGGAGATCGGGTGGTGATTTCCATCCACTATAAGAAAGAGGTGTTAGGCATGTTACATGAGGGCCACCCAGGCATAGTTAAAATGAAAATCCTGGCCAGGAGCTATGTCTAGTGGCCTAGCTTAGACAAGGACATTGAACGCTGGTTTGCAACATGCCACAAGTGTCAGAGAGCTAGACCACACCACCACAAGCTCCGATACAGGACTGGGAGAACCCACAAGGCCCTTGGTCTCGAATCCATATTGATTTGTGTGGACCAACTCAGGGCAATACATTTTTAATAGTTGTGGATGCATATTTGAATTGGTTGAAGTCATCTTAATGTCATGCACAACAACTGATGCTGTTATAAAACAGCTAAACAAATTATTTGCAACTCATGGTTTACCTGATTTTGTTGGTATCTGACAATGTGCCACAACTAACAGCAATACAATTCGAACAATACTTAGCCTCTTTGGGTATACACTATGCATTAACCGCACCAGCCTATCCGGCGGTGAATGGTAGGGCTGAGCGAATGGTCCGATTCACAAAAGAAGGCCTTGAGAAAATGGACCATGGGGATGTCCAAGACAAGCTAAACCACTTAATTACACTACAACACATCACTCCAGTGCACAACAAACAAGAGCCCGGCAGAATTATTAATGGGGAGAAAACTCAAATCCATTTAGATAGGTTGCACCCCAATTATACTTGCGAGAAACCCCCAACTCTTCCAGCGATACCGCACTTTCGAAATCGGCGACCTGGTCTATGCAAAGAATTTTACCAGGGACCCTCTTTGGCTTCCAGCCACAATCACACGAGTAACAGGCCCCCACCAACTAACGTCGTGGACAATGGAAGAGAGTGGAAGCGGCACTTAGACCAGCTTTGTTCCCGCAACATTGAGCGCAAAACAACCGTGCAACCTCAAATAATAAATTTCGATGAAAACAAACCAAGGAGGGGAGGGAAATTCAAATAAATAAAAAAGGGTGTGAAAATGAACCATTAAAATCACAACCAGAAATTCTAACCAACCAAAAAGAGCACTTACGGTTAGATGAGACCATCGGAAGAAATCCTGGCAAAAGGGAAGCTGACCTGGAAAGTGCCAGCCAGGCCAGCTCAACCAGCCCAGTTGAACCGGGACGGAGCGGCAGAACCACTTCGACCAGCCTGAGAAACTCAGGTGGAACGGCAGTGCTGACTCACCTTCCAGGTGGTTCCATGGAGAAAAGCTGGAGAGAAAATGATCCTGACCAAAACCGCTTGAAGTCCTAGGCGAGAATGAGCCACGCAGGTCAACTAGGACCAGAAAAAGCCCCACCTACCTGCGCAACTACGTTACTCACATAGGACTGAACTAAAGGGGAGGGGGTTTTCTGTATAAACTTGGAAGGTTCCAAGTAGTCAATTCTGATTGGCCAAAAAGGCCAGTAGTGGATTGGTTCATTAGGAACCAATCCAAGAAGCCGCTCAAAGGCGGCAAGATTAAATTAATGTCATTGGCTACAAGCCGGCGGGCAAGCCTCTATATAAAGGGCTGCTGCGGCTTGAGCCAATGTTCCATAATTACTGTTGCTGTTAACCGAATAAAGAGTTGTTAGTTGGAACCCGGTCTCACACGCTTCTTTTCCAGACAGAACATAAACCTTCCTATAAAATGCTTGTTGCTATATTGTAAGTTCTTAGAGTAAAGTTGGAAAAAATCTCATCAATCTCAAAATGACTTCATTATAGAAGCAAAGTAAAAGATCTGTGAAACCTCTTTACCATCTTCCTGATTTTTGAGATAGGGAAGAGTATTTTTTTTTAATTAGTGGCCCATTAATGTGGCAAACATTTAGAAATGTAAGAAAGATTAATACTGACAATAATGATAATTACAATAATGATATAAAATCACTGGTTTGCTTTTCCATGTCCCACCTAATGACATTTCATTTCCTTTTAGCAAAGAGACTAATTACTTACAGTTACAGCTTTCTTATTCTTAAGTCATATATTTCAAGCATTCAATCTCATTCTTATCAGGCATATAAATACTATAAAATACTGATTGCTATCACACAAGTACACCAGTGAGTGGGTAGCACAAAAATGTGTATTTTTATTGAGAAAGTATAGAATTTGATTATCTTTAAGTTTCAACTTTCCTCTGAGTTTGTTATTTGAAAATTTGACCTTATACTCCCCCCCTTGGCAAAGGTGTATTGTCTAGGTATCCATTTACATCATAAGTCAGTTTCAAATAATGAATTATCTTACCTCTAAAATGTTAGAAAATGTATTTATATAAACAGTAAGAGTTTTCTTTTTCTTTTCAAATTATATTCTTAGATTTTACAAATCTAATTTGAAAAAAGATGCATAAGAAATATTCTTTTTCCTGAAATGGCAATGTGTATGTGTGTTCCAGCATTTATACACAAGTGTCTAGAAAGGATTTCCATTCTGTATCATTTTAAAACACCAGTCATAAAATTGGCACCTAAGATTAATAATCATTTGAAGTTAATGGCCCTTAGCTGTACTATGGGACATAAGCTCCTCCCTGGCTGTCATTAAGGACCACGAAATGTATGCTGTTTAAATTATCCTTATTTACTTAGAGAGCATAGAGGTACATGTTAATTGGCAAATTATAGGTGATGGAGAATGGGCAGGTGATTGTAAAGATCATTTACATCAGAACACAATAGTCAAATTTCCTCCTGGGAAAGATGAAAACAGTTCTACATCAGAGTTTTCTATCAAGTCTACATTATATCTTTGGGGATGTTAATGGGATGTTAACTGTATTCAAATTAATGCAAAGGGTATAGGGTCCATTTAGATAGAATTGCTATTCAGCATTTTTAGATGCTGATGTTACTAGAAACATTGCCAACTCCTTTAGAAAAAAAGAACATAACCTCCTGGATAAATATACATTTATGCATACAGTATGGGTATGTATTTAAAAAGAAAAGACCATATAGTATTATTGATGATGATGATGATATGCAACATTTCAAAAACCTTGGAAAACAAAGAGGTTTCCCAATCTAATGCTTTATTTTAAAACATTTCAATTGAAGGTTAAAGTTTATTTTACTTATGTTGAAGAATTAGAAATTACATTATTTTAAAATACAATGGATAGAATATACCAATCCCTGTTTGGCATGCTGTAAAGGAATTTATCTAATATTACTACATCACATCCTTTGTGGTGTATACATCTTAAAAGAGAAAATTCCTTGTCAGAATCTATATAAGTATAACAGCTAAAAAGATGGGAACAGACAAATTTGTTTCACTGAAATAACTGCTTTATAAATGGATAAATAATATTTAGTTTTGAATTTAGAATGTGGAGATTTAATATTGTGGGATTATATTAGCTACAATATATATGAGTTTTACCATTTCTCAAAGAGAAAGTTATAAAGGAATCAATGCTCTTACAGATTTTGAAAGCTCAATTAATGAATCAGAGGAAAACACCAAAGAAATACTATAAAATCTTATGCTAATAGCACCAAAAATATCCATTTCTCAAAAATGATAGCAAGCAAACATTCTAGATCTTTGATGTTCTAAAATTATTAGAAATTGGCCCAACTGAAAATTGACACAGACAATGAATGGAATAAATATTGTGTTTATCCTTACATCAAAAGCATCACCACTGTTGTCACCTGAACACAAAACATGGTTATTCCACGAAGCATCAAGAAAGAATTGTGGTTGGACAAGATTTTTCCATTTTTGCACATTTTGGAAAGTATACATCTTGGCCATTTTGGAATTAATTTGGTAAATACTTCTACAAAGTTTAAGATTACAAAATTTTCCAGATTGAATCTCTTCCCTTCCACATCCCAGACAAACAAATGGAGTAGTATTATTTTGATTCAGTGGTTTCTTATCCCAAAGAATTCTAACATGAACTTCTATGTGATTAAGGCTCCTCCCTCTCCAGTTCTGCCATAAGTTTACATACCATTAATTACACTGGAAAAGAAAACTATTTGAATAAAATTAAAGATACCTAAACTCATATTGAATTTAATGTAATGAATGCACAATTAAGTGCTCAAGTACCATTGATTTAAAGGGACATAAATACAGCTAACTTTGTTCTATATTGAATACAATCTAGTTGAACTAACTAAACCAGAAATTAACACCATTTAAATCACTTGGAAAAGTAAAATTAACACTAAATCTAATGTAAAAGGAGATTAAAATGAAACAGAGACAGAATGATAAGATCTTGTGGCAGTTTATGTATCAATGTTGGACATAATCTATTTTGCACCACTTACAGCACACATTTCTTTGGGTAACATTTTTCAACATATATTTTGAATAAGTAGTAGACACATATATACAAAAAATTTAGTTATGTGAGGAGGGCTTGCTTTTATTCAAAATGTCTGCCACTGTTGATATGATTAGTGTCAAAACACAGATTTACCACAGGGCAAAATACTATGGTTGGTTACAACTTCTCTTATCTTTCTACTGTATTTGTTTTTTTTTTCCTTTTCAGCAAAATAATGGATTTTTTTTTTCTTGGGAGAACTTTTATTCCACTGCAGCATGACATCATCTTCATCTCCAAATCAGGAAGTCATCTCCCTTCTGAAAGCTTTTAAATACTATTTTTATTTTGATTGTTTCCCACAGGATATTTTTGAAATGATAGGAGTTATGTATGTACATAGTAATATGTATTTTAGGAATTATAATAGTTATATTTTCTTTTACGAGGTAATAATTATATTAAGGACAGCATTTTGAAGATTTTGTCATCCAAAAGGCATGTTTATTTTATTTTATTGTTGTATGTTCATCTGAACATTTGGTGGCATATAAATTTAAAATAATAAATGTCCCAACAAAAAGAATTTGAGGGCCAAGTGATTTAGGCCCCAAATTCTGTTTTAGAGAAAAACAATCCTGATATCTAGGAATAATCATTTCATGTATCCCCTTCCTCTTTCTCTATATCAGGGATGACAAACTGGCAGCCCATGGGCCAGATGCATCACATGCAGACCACGCCCACCCCAGCTCTGGAAGGGCAAAAAAAATGTTGTAATACATCATGTGATGTTATGTGACATGATTGAGTTTGACACCCATGGTCTATATACCATTGTATTGTAATTGTGCTTCAGCTTCATACATTAGCTGCAAGTGAGATTTGGGGATGATGGCTATTGAAAAAAAATTCCTTTAATTTTGGATAGACTCTTGAAAATTGTTCTTAATCATAAAAGATAAGGTATCACATTTCTTTTACAGTGTTCAGATTTCAACCACAAACTTGTTTAGATGTTAATCTGTTTTTTCTTCAATGTCATCATGCATACACTGGATCTAGAGTGGTTTGTTTTTCTAATTTTGAATTATTTTCTTCTTGTATTCTATTTAATTTGTTTGTCTTCAGGAGCCTTTTCTTACAAACTTCCACAAATAGCCATCTTGTAATCATTCAGATTATGTTCCTTCTTCATTCAGATTTTTTTTTCTTCTTATTTGCAGCAGTCCTCTGCTATTTCTATATCTGGATATGTATAACTATAAGTGTCACTTATAGAGTAACTTCATGTATGTACTGCATTTTCTTAAGCTTGGAATCAAGATTTGCTAGTCAATTATTTCTGCACTATGTTTAATGATAGGGATTTATCAAGTGTTTATTGCTTTAATAATATTTCTGCAATTTTATTGTAGATTTTATCCTTCTAACCACTTGGCTTTATGATTCTCTCCAAGTCTTTAGAATTGTCTGAAGATCGACTCCTTTGACATGATTTGAACTAATACTCTTAATTTTATCATACAATACACCAGAAGTTTTCATTAATCCTAAATGTATGCATCTTATTATAATTCTCAGACAGCTTCATGGCAGGTTATAGATATTGTAAATGAAGAAAAAGATAGATAGAAAGTCAAGCCAACAGACAAGTAATGAACTTTCTGACCTGTTCAAACTTTTCTAGTTCATTGATTTGCATGTGTCCATATACAAATGTACTTATTTTATACCTTTTATATTGTCTACAATCTCATCTTCATGCTGGGGCAACATCACCAGAATATGATTTCAATTTTTTGAAAGTGTATTATACTGATTTCCCATAATACTGTTTCGGCCATTGCAATCACTGCAGTTCAATTGTTGGGATGTAGTAGTGTCGTGGAAAATAAATGCTAAATATTCCGCCTTTAAAATTTTTTTTTTAAATTTACAACTTTTTTACATTTTTAAAGCCAATGTAATTGTGCTTCATGAACATTATGTCATTTTTCAAGAAAGCATGAAGCTGGTAACCAAACTAATAATGTTATGGTTCATTAGCTAACATGTGAATTAGAGCAAAACCTTGCTTCTTGGCTAGCTTGCAAAAGGTTGATAGGTGAATAAATAATTATCTTGAGATGAAGGCTTTCAAAGTAGCCTAGACTCTAACCAAGATGCCACATTGCATCTACATAAGCAGAGCAAAGCATCATATCCTGTGAGAATGATTCCTATATAGTAAGAAACAAGAGCTATTCCTCATGAGCCCATATGGTTTTGTAAGGGAATGAACCCAAACAAAATCCCAGAATAAACTCAGCATGGACACATATTTTGCCAATATTCTGTTCTTTCTTTCCACAGGATTATATTCTGCAACAATGTCAATGCTAGTTTTATACAATAAACTAGCACTCCGTGGTATATGATTAGAATCTGGTTAATTATATATTGGGTAATTCGAGATTTTTGCTTGCTAAGAATGCTTATTTTTTAAAAAGTGGTTTTGAATAAACAGATATTTCTTTTCTTTTGGTATGGATTGTGAATGATTATTGGGCTGTTTTTGGTAGGCAGTTGCTGACTTATGACAACAAGTATTTGTTTCTAAATGTGCTATCTACCTACCTCTTCTCCAAAATGTTGAATTTCTCCCCTAAAAGCAATAAAGTTATAATTATAGCACTATGGCAAATTTTCTTTGTCTTGAATAACACTCTTGACACTCTTGATTCCCCTTAAAATCTTATGGAGCACAAAAACATGGAGGGATATCTTTCAGACATATTTATTTCTGAGTTCTGGCTCAGAAATATAATGCGACCTTATTATATTCTGCTGGCTTCCCATGGTTGAAAATACAATGCTGATATCTTCTAAGTGTTCTGTGCATGATTCTGAGATGAGACTTCCATATGAGTAAATGTTTACATTAGTTTCTCTTGTGATCTTTAAGTACTGACTGGACAATCAGAAGCTTTTCAGTGTAGATAACACATGAGTACTTTTACTGGTTTGGTTCAGAATTGGTGGATTGTATTTTATTTTAAAGGATGCTATCGGCAATCTGCCACTTTTGTAGAATTTTGGACTTTTCTAAGTTGTCCTGTGATAGAACTGTTTTACTTGGTTCCCTAAAACTTGCTTAGGTAAGTTAGTCTCTTCTTATCTGCTTAGCTCAATTAATTAATTAATTAATTCCCACTTCTGTCTTAATGAGGTGTTCTGTTTCTCTTTTACATTTATAACATGTTATACAAGTAGTCACTTGTAGTCATTCACTGGTAACTTCCTTTAGCTGATTCTTAGATTATGCAACTATTTCCTGACTTATTTTTCCAAAGCCATCTAAGCAAATCCAGGGCAACAATTTAGGGCTACAAAACTCCCCCCCAAAAGGCAACCTTTTGTAGATACTTTTGCTTTGCTTACCCCAATTGCTGCTCCTTGTAATAGTTCCCCCCCTCAACAAGCTGGAGATGAAGGAAACTCTCCTATAGAAGTATCCATAATTATTCAGTAAAACTTTGTTGATTGATTTTGTTAATTGATCTCTCATCCCTTCCTTCTTCTGTATCTGACCTGCAGCCACTGAACCAGCAACACAAGCATTTTTTTTTAATTCTCCTGATCTGAATATTTATACAAGACAAAAGGTATTTTTATGTGACAGCACACAGATATATCTTCTTCTTCTGTAATTAAAATTTAGGATTGTTTCTGCTATTTGCAGTTGTTTATCCGTTTTCCTGAAGATTAACCCTATTAATTTCAATGTCAAGTTATAAAATTTGGAAGAGTTTTGAAAAGAATTAAGGGTGAAAAGGGGTTTTGTCTGGCTGATTATTGTTATTTATTTGACTTAGAAGAATAAAAGCTGATATTGTAATTTAATAAAAAAGAACATTAAATACATATCTAGCATGACCTGCACTGCATAAAGCATTATTAATATTATTGAAATTGACGAGTTTCATAGCATTAAATTTGTATTTGTACAGGGTACTAGCAAGTAAAGGTTCATAGACAATCTTGTAGAGATAGAAGTGGAATGATAAATTCAGCAACAGAGATATTACTGTTAATATCTCCCTAATGTCATAAGTAATATTCTCTGGAAGCTGCCCTGGGTCGTATGTTTGAAATGGGTAGGCATGTAAATTGAATTAAATAAATACATCTCCCTTGGAAAAATATGTAATTAACATTATTTCATATTTCTGTAGAGAGCCAAGAGTTTCTTTTCCTTTTTCAAGAGCATGGGTGAAAAAGAGTGCCCAATCTTTAAGCCATCATAATTCAGATTTCTGTCATTTATATTCTGAAAGAAATAGAATCTTCTGAAATACTATAGTACTAGATTTCTTCCATGTTTGGTGGTTAGAATAGAAATCCTATCCCATTCTTCTTTCTCAATAAAATGCTTTCTAAATTTTCACTTTCCCTTAACCACAATCATCAATTAGCGACTTGCCATTATCCCATATTACCTCAATTAATAGAGCAAATGTGGAATGAGCAGGATATATATGAACCAGTATAGTTTGCAGATTGAATTTTCATGACCAATTTATAATCCCCAAAGCTTTTACAGTAAAAATGATTTCTTCTTATTAGGAAATGTAGTAACAGTATAAAACATGCACACTTTAAATGTATAACACAAATTCTGCTAAATCAAATCCAAGACTTCTCCAATTCAACAGTCTGTTTCTGGAAGAATCAACGTGATATTTATGAGAAACTGGTTTCCAATTGTTTCTGTTCATCACACACGCTCCAACAAAGTTGGCACTTTTCAGGTCCATTCTTTAAGACATCATCCAATGGGATTTAGAAGGTGAACCTTTTCTGTTATAGCACTAGCCCTACAGTTCAACTGACCAGGAAATTTTTTGAGGACATGGCTGTGTCCTCTGGTTTTGGGTTAGGATGTTAGATAACCTTATCCTGGGAGGTGTAGTAAATGTTGTGCCATGACTGGGTTTTGTTGTTGTTGATTTTGGGATTAGGAGCATTGTTTTTTTTATTATGTTTGCAATCCAGACTCACATTTTTATTAATTGGGTAATTATATAAATCCTTAAATTAAATTAAAATTATTCCCCAAAACAGAAAGCCTCAAGAATTCTGTCGGGATCACTGTCCTACTTTATATCTATGTGATTCAGTTAGTAGACTATTTTTGGCCTAGGGATTCCAATGAATTTTGTTTTATTTTGTTTTGCATTATGGATTTGTGAGCTGCCTCCACATAAAGCTCCCTTACACAGACTTGGCCTCAGATGTTTGTGTGGCTTTTGACAATGAATTGAACCTGTACTTATTTCCTAGATTCAACCAAGATATATACTCTATTTATTATATATGCATCTCCACTTTCTTTTTTGATAAATTGTTCTTATGAGCAGAGTAGATGTCATTGAAATGCATACATGCTCACACATATAAAAGTACTTCTTATGGCATTGACCCTAAGAATTGTTAATCCAAGATACAACTAAGCAAATCACAATGGTTCCACATCTCAAGTGTTACTGTATCTCCTATTGCATGATACAGCTCAGAAAAAAATATTCTGAGAATTGGCAGTTACTTGAGCTATTTAGTATGAATAATGTGAAAATCTGTATCTGCCAAAGCAGGTACAAAGGCTGTTTCCCAAGGACTTCTCAAAGTAATACATCCCTTTGCTATAATTCCATTTCCTCCCAATATTTGAAGCAAAGGACAATGGCTAAAGAATAATCTAATGCTCAGACTTCCTTTTCTTGCTGCAACTAAGCAGGTACAGGAACCAGATAAGATAATCACATCTTGATGAAAAGAGGTCGGCCTTATCCTTCTCATTCTTAACTCTGTGCTGCAAATCCTTGGCAAAACTTCCTTGGCTTAATCTTCTTAAAAAAGAGTCCTACTCCAAAGTGACTTCCATGTATGACTAAAAGTTATAACCATATGCTATATTTTTGCTTCTGTGCTATACTATTATGGTCATCATTCCTTATTGATTCGATTATCACCAGTAATCTGTCCTATTTTGCAAAGTCAGTGGATTTGTAAGATCTTAATTTTCACTTTTATTTCCTGGGTGAATGGGGGAAGAAGAGGGAAAGATATGCACTTTTATACTTGGCATCTGAGGGTCTGAGTTATTTTGAAACTTCATTATTAATATGTTTACTCGGGGCCTCCTTCTGAACTTCTGAAGCTCAGCTCACAGAAGTCTTTTGGGCACATACAATTCCTCCCCAACACACACACACACACACACACACATATTACATTGATCCCAACTGTGAACTATTCTTCACTCATTGCTTTTGGAGCTGTCACATTATGGAGAAATAAGTTTATTTTCTTTTTTTTTTCTGAAATATTTAACCTATTTTAAGGTAACTCCAAAGACAGCATTATCACAAATCAGTTGTTGACGATGCACTGTATAAGACTACAAGATTGAAAAAACAATGTACTTTGCAATTTTTTGCAAAAATAATAATCTCTGTATCAAAAGGTCAGCTTTGTTGATCTATATATCTCCTGGCAGCTTTTCTCATGTTCCATCATACTCAGCTTTTAAGTTGCTGTACAGAATATTATTGATTGATTTGATTTATATCTTGCCTTTGGGCAGGAGTTCAGATATTATTTACTGCAGGAAGAATTATACTGTTTTAGATGGTCTTTTACTTTGATCCAGATTAGCTTGAGAGATGAGAGTGACTCTGGCTGCTTCTCTCTGCAAGCACTCCTCAAGAGAGAGACGGTTTTGCCTGTTAGCAGCCCTCTGTTAGTGGAGAGGAGCAGATGGAGTCACTCTTGTCTCTCAAGAGTCAGGCCAAAGTTTCCTGCACTGCTTCTGCAAGTGCTCCTTGAGAGAGTGAGAATTTTGCAGATAACTTGGCCGAACTCCTATCCTTGGGAATCAAAGTGCTGAAGCGCGAGCAGCACGGAAACTTCAGCCAGGTTCCTCAAGCAAAGGTGGAATACTGAGGAGAGTGGTGCTCCTGTACCTTCCAGCCATCTCCATCACTGCTTCAGCCTACCTGTGCTGCTGCCCCTCTCTTGTCACAATAGTACCATTACCTCATCCTGGCCAGTAAGGGCTGCTTTTTGCATGTTGCACCAACTGCAAATTTGCACATTACACATGCCACCCCCTACAGCAGAGATTTCCAACCCCACTACAGGCTGGTCCCATCTTCCAGAGTTGCAGTAGTCACAAGACTGGTCCTTTGGTCATCCCGGAGCAGCTCATTCATGGCAAGCCAGTGCACAGGCCAGTCCTGTGATTACTGCAGCTCTGGAATATGGGACCAACTTTCCCACCAATGCCAGCAAGCAACCCTGGGGTGGATTTCCCTCCCCCACAGTTGGTCTTATCTTCCAATTCCAGCTCGTGTGGCTCTACTCAAGGTAAGATTTGTGCTCAGTTGAAGGATGGGGAACAGCAGGTTGATGGGCCATATGGGTGATACAGCCTTGTGTTCCCATGGGCCACGTGGGTGGCACAGCCGTGTTCCCATGCAGCTTGGATTAATTGCTTTGGAGAGGACATTTCTCTGCATATCACCAAAATTCCATGGCCCACTGGTTGGCAACCACTGAGCTAAAGTATGAGAAGATGAAAAAAGAAAAAGCTAGCGTGAAATGAAACGAATTTTCCTCATTTCATCTCTATCACTTAAGTTTCTTTAATTAATCTTTATTCTATTTCTTCTCATATATAATGTTCCTATTATGTGGAGACCCATATTGAACCTGGTAATCATATGGTTACAGAACATAGAAAAAAGAACTTGTATTCTTCATTTAGTACCACTCACATGATGGAATATATTGGATTTCAACATTTAAAAACACCTCTTTTTTAAAAAAAAAATCACTGAAATTAATTTATTATTCAATTTATAAACAACTTTGGAGGTTTCTTTTAAAAAAAAATTTTTCATCAAAACTCTGCAAGTGAGAAGTTTAGAACAGTTTGAAATGCAAGATGATTTTTCTGTGCTGTCAACAGAGGCATCCCCATAGCAGAAATGCAGATTTGTCACCTTAATGGGTCATGAGCCAGTGATTGGGTATCCTAGTAACACTGCACTGAATGTTCATTTCTGAGCCAATCACTACTGCCAGGTATCCACTCAAGGAAAATGGGTAGAAGGAAAAAGATGAATTGCTTTACACTTGTTCAAAGCAAGAAAGGAGGATTCAATATTTATGACTTACAGGTATAAATAGTCCCCAGTTTATGCCAGAGTTACAATGGATCTCTCATGGCTACCTATTTTATGCTGTAGTCACATGATCACATTTTGGGTACCTGGCAATTGGTCCACATTTGGAACAATCTACTACTATTTTAGTTTACAGTGGGCTGTGAAGTCCTGATTTTCCCACCAGGTGTTGGACTAGGATGGAAGCTGAACTGGTAGGATGTTTGACTGATGTCTGTGGTGGGATGAGGGTGTTTTTGCTTTTAATTACTTTTTATGGATTGTTAGCAACTGTCTAAAGTAATTATATTATAGGCAGTCATATAAGTACTGCAAATAAATGATTGACCGATTGATTGATTGACATGCCATAAGTAAAAATGTAATTATCATGAAACTCCCTTTCATTGTCAATTCTACTACCTGAGTTCTATAAAATATCATTGAATGCAAGGTATATTTTGTTTGCCAATTCGTGAGTGCTCTAGCTAAAGACTTATCCATAAAAGGACAGCTGATTTTTTTTTCTTTTCCCCCAAAGAAGATGATAACAATGAAGAAAATTGTTTAATTTCTACTTTTTAAAACTCTTCCAGGACACCAACAAAGTGCTAACCTTCTTTACTAATGAGACTGTCATAAGGTATATTTTCTCCTTTCCTAATGCTGTGCTTATTATTTTCTCCTGTCCTGAATTTTGATAAAAGCAAAATAATGTACATTTTGCTAATTACAATATCAAGGTCATGGTTTCTAAAATATCATTTCTAAATATCAATTTCTTGCATGTGTTTCCCTTTATTTAAAAAAGCTTTTAACTTCATTGTATACCTAGCTTATCATCAGGCTGCATAATGAGACAAAAAGAGTGGCCCATTTCCAAACCTTCACTGTGTGTTAATTAAAGGATGGGATTGGAAGATAAGAAATTACTGTAAAGGTTTAACTGATTCCAGGGGCAGAGGAAGTAAATGTTTATAATCAGCAAATGTTCATAATCCTTCATAAGAAATTGATCATTCATGAAATAAACTTGGCTGTTACTTATGGAACACACTGCACAGTTTAGAAATAAAAAATGTGAGTGCTTAGTATTTTATATTATAGAGTTTGTAAGCCGCCATTCCTTGCAGCAAATAAGAGATTAGAAACAAAATTCTGATTAAACATGGCCATGCTAAGCACCCTCTGGAGTTCACGAACAACATTTCTGTCTGACTGTATTCAATATATCACAACAAAACATACTATGAGCTCCATCTTTTGCAGGAAATGAGATTGTGGTGAGTTTAGGAAGGAAAACAAATTTCAGTTTTCAATTTCAAAGACTGAAACACTTTCTTTCTGTCTCTGTGACCTTGGAAAAGGAAATCCAGTCTATCGTGTGGGCTAATAAGTATACACTCCAAATGAGCTAAGGAAATAGTTAATAGCTACTTTATCTCTGATGCAGTATCCCTACAAAAGAATAGATAGATAGATAGATAGATAGATAGATAGATAGATAGATAGATAGATAGATAGATAGAGGGAGGATTAACTCTTCAAGTTCTTGTCTTTATTCCTGATTCAAGGAAAACTTGAATTAATGGTAAACAAAGCAATGTTGTCAGAAGAATATAGTTTGATTTAGTGGTTAAAGTGCTATCTTAGAAACCAGAATACTGTGGGTTATAGTGAAACCATAGGTACAAAAGTTGACGAGGTGATTTTGAACCAGTTACTTTCTTCAGACAAAACCACCACACAGGATTGTTGTTGAAAGGAAAATAGGAGCAGGAAGTTTTATATATGTTTACTGTGTGCATTTTTACATATATAAAGTAATAAAAATTTAATTAAAAACCCAGAAAATAAGTTTCTGAGTCTAATTCATTACACACATTTTAATCAAGTCATTTTCAATGGGAAAAGTAAAAGAGAGGATAGTTCAGTTCCAATGTTAAAATGGGCTAATGGACCTCTGTGAATTCAGGCCACAACATAGACATCGGTAACAAATTTGGACAGCATAGGTATGTTTAAGAGGGCATTGATTTTTTGATTATGGCTAATCTACATATCCTGGTAAAATACATCAGAAAATCTCATTTGAGGGGTAAATACACTTACAGTTACGGTTAGACCTCCATTAATAAGGACAGCAAAATGGAAATTAGTAATGACTTTGGAGTGCCACAGTATTCTCTGAAGAACACTGACTTTTCAAGTCTGCCTTATCTACAATTCTTTATAAAATACATGGACAAATTCTTTTTTCAGGGAAATTCACTTAGGGTTACTGTTAGGCCTATATAAATTGATACTTATAGTATAAGTATCAATTTATAAATACTAATATAAATATAAATACTATAATATAAATACTATATAAAATGATCCTAAGCTGGCAGAAATAGTTAACACCCAGGAAGATAGGCTTAAGATCCAGATGGATCTTGACAGACTAGAACACTGGGCCGTATCTAACAAAATGAAATTCAAAGTAGAGAAAAGTAAAGTCCTATACTTAGGCAAGAAAAACCAAAAGTACACATATAGACTGGTTGAAACTGGGCTCAATAGCAGTAACTGTGAGAGGGATCTTGGAGTCTTAGTGGACAACCAGCTAAATATGAGCGCAGCAGTGTGCAGCAGCCGCCAAAAAAGCTCATGCATCCTAAAGTTGTATTAACAGAGGGATACAATCAAGATCAAGGGAAGTACTAAATACCACTCTATAAAGCCTTAGCAAGACACCCCAAGAGTATCTGCTCGTTTTTGTTCACACACATTATAAAAGATGTTGAGACTCTAGAAAAAGAAAGAGAAGAGCAATCAGGATGATTAAGGGGACTGGAGAATAAAATATAATAAAGAGACAGGAACTGGGCTTGGCTAGTCTGTAAAGAGAAGGACCAGGGAAGACATGATAGCTGTCTTCCAAATTTTCAGGGTTGCCACGAGTGGGAAAGGTGTCAAGCTATTTTCTTAAAGCACCTGTAGGCAGACAAGGAATAATGGATGGTAACTGTACAAGGGAGAGATTTAACCTGAAATAAGGAGAAACTTTCTGACAGTGAGAACAATCAACGCAATGAAACAGCTTGCCCTCGGAAGTTGTGGGAGCACCATCACTTGAGACTTTCAAGAAGAGATTGGACTGGCGTTTGTCAGAAATGGTGGAGAGTCTCCCACTTGGGCAGGAGGTTGGACTAGATGATCTACAAGGTCCCTTCGAACCCTGATTATCAGCTATCTGTAAAATTGGGACAGCAAAATGGACATTTCCAAAGAATTCTGAATGCAAGGATAAGCCTAGGAGGACACTTATTTTTTGAATTAGCCTTATGTACATTACCTGATAAAATACATGGAAAAATTCTATTGGGGGGGGTAAATCCATTTAGGATTAGGAATAATCTTCCATTAATCTGGAGAGCAAAATGTATATCACTAACAAATTCAGAACTCATAGGTTTCTTTTGAAGGTTCTGACTTTTGGAGTCTAGTATATCTACATTTACTGGTAAAATATATGGGAAAC
Organism: Laticauda laticaudata; assembly: GCA_004320025.1. Classification (NCBI taxonomy): domain Eukaryota; kingdom Metazoa; phylum Chordata; class Lepidosauria; order Squamata; family Elapidae; genus Laticauda; species Laticauda laticaudata. The sequence goes on from BHFT01058979.1 coordinate 22,438, forward strand.
TCATATTGGGGGGGTAAATCAAAATAGGCTTAGACTATGAATTTGGACAGCAAAATGGATGACACCAATTAATTCAGAGTGCATGGATATGCTCAGGAAGCCACTGACTTTTAGAGTCTGGCTTATCTACATTTCCAGGTAAAATACATGGAAAAATTCCGTTGGGGGTTAAATCCACTTAGGGTTAGGGTTAGGCATGTGTCATGAAAAACCAGGTGGAGACTGACTCTGAGAGAGAGGAGGAACTGCTGACAGGGAGTGGAAGTTTGGCTCTGGAAGTTGTAGAGGAGGCTGGGGAAGGGCAGAGGAGGTTGTGGAGGAGGCTGGGCAGTCTGAGGAGGACCCAGGCCCATCGTCTTACCATCCTAGGGCACACAGGGAGGAGAGGATAAGGGAGAGATGTGGTCTACTGGGGAGGAGAGGACCTTGATCCTCTTCACGGGCTGTAGCTGTGACAACTGAATAAGAGGACGTACATGCTTATGGACGAGTGCTGGAAAGAAAATGTGGAAATGTCTCTAGTTTATTGCTCCTGTCTGAGTTTGGTGTCCTTCCCAGTGTGTGTTCTAATATCTGTGGACATGTTCCAGCCCTAGCTTTGCCTGATTTGTGTTCTTTTTTATTTGTTATAATTTAAATGTCATTTCCTCTTTCTTGTAACTGCTTGTGTGGGAGTTTTTTTTTGTCTCCAGTCAAGTAACCCCTTTCGAAGGGACAATCTCTACAACCTCCTCTGCTTTAAGCACCATTTTGCAAGGCTTCACTGGGTTTTTTTCAGGTTTTCTTCCTCCTCCTGGCACCCCCTTTGGTTCTAACTTGGCACGGCGATCTGCAGCTCAGTGACCTTCCTTCCCACTTCAGAAGCAAGCAGTGGTCTTGGGTTTTGCCGCCATTCCTCCCTTTTGAGGTTTTAAGGCTTCTCAAGGGCGGATGTTGGAGCGACTTGTCTTCAACCCCGCCCCCCGGCATCTGTTTCAGTCAAGAACAATTTCCACCTCTGCTGCCAGCGACATACCACAAAGCATAAGTCAGCTCATTTGGGGTCTCTCCTAGAGCGCAATACGTTTTGATTTACATCTCATTTAACCATCTTTAGAAGTTCTATCTAGGGCTCCTGGATATGCATGAATATGACAGCCAGCTCTCAAACTTCTGGGTGCTAGTCGGCCACTGATCTCCGCCCCTGATTTTGGTCTTTCACTTCCTAATTCTGGCTTACATTCAGCAAGTGGGTCTTTCAAACTGGCCTGGTGCAGTCATGAAACAGGCTCATAATCTCATCAGCTGAGGGGCATTATATTCATGCAAAGTCAACATCCACATCTGCAGCATTTCCAGTTCCAGAGCCCTGGCTATACATCTAATTTGGCTGCTTCTGAGGAAAATCACTCCCTCCTATCTCTCCAATGGCTCCAGACTTGTGCGGAAGAATCTACACTCTTGGGATCCCCTCCATTTTTACTTCCAACAGAGGTATCTTTGGAGTTCTACGTTTTCTGGCAATTACCCCTCTCCTGCCTGGAGGCCGCCTGGGCCTTCTGCTTGCCTATTGCGCATACACTAGATATATATAGGGGTTGGCTGCTCTGATTCTTCTGGCTGGGGATCCTCCCCCTCCTCTTCCCTCATACCTTTCGTTCAGTTTGATTACTGATCTCCATATCAGTATCAGTTCGTTCATCCATAACTTCATTTAGAAGATGCATGGCTTGAGTTAATAAAAAAATTATTCTATTCCTTCTTCTGCCATCGAACATGGCCTCTCTTCCACCTGATGGTAGTGGCTGGGGTCACTCCTGGAGGAGGCTTTTCCTCCAGGTCTTCCAACTGACCTCCAGGGACCCATTTGGGTTTTACAGCTGGTTGTTTCCCAATATTTAATTCTCGATAACTAAGTCGGTTTTCCCTGCTTCCCTAGCAGCAGAGAATCTCGCTCCTCCAGTTGCTACCAGTTCTTCTGGTTGTTGGCTGTATTTAAACTTGTGTTCAGACCCCTCAAGAAGATAACATTATTCAATTCTCCAGGTGGGCTGGTTAATGCTAAAAGATCAGATAATGTCAGGTGGTGCTCCATATCAAAATCCAAGAAAGATAATACTTAGATAACTGCTTTAATAGAGAACAAAACATAATCTTTACTGGAAATCAAGTGTAGCAACAAAAGAATTCTGATCTGAGAAAATGGGCATCGTAAAGTCAGCATATAAAAAGTCCATACGGCAATACGTTCTCACGACCACAATGAGTTTCAATTGTTCATCCAATTAAAAGTTGTGTGTATCATCATGTGGGCATCTCCAGGTGGTGATGAGGCTTCTGTCCATTGACCTTGACACAGTTTGATAAAGAGTTGCAACTGCACATAGCATAGAATAGAAACCTAAGCAAGAATGTACCACCTCCCCAGTTTATACAGCTCTGGTTCGTAACACCTCCAGCTCACTTCCTATAACCATTCCCCCCTCCTCCCCCCATTACTTATGACAGCTGAAAGGTGCAAAGTAAAGGAAGAAAATCTTGAAGGCTGACAACTGCTTAAAGTGCTTTTCTAGAAACCAGAAGACTATGAGTTGTAGTGCAACCTTAAGTGCAAAAGTTGGCTGGGTGATTTTGTGCTAGTTACTTTCTTCAGACAAAATCATCTTGTGGTGGTGTTTTAGAGAGAAAAATAGATGGAGGAAGGAGTTTTGTGTATATTCACTGTGTGCATTGTTACTTATAAAGTAATAAAAGTTTGATTAAAAAAATCAATGATAAGTTTCTGTGTCTAATTCATAATACATATTTCAATCAAGTCATTTTCAGTGGGAAAAAGTAAAAAGAGTTCATTTCCAAAGTTAAAATGGAATCTATGGGGGGTTTTTTTGTTTTGTCATGAAGCTAAATCTATATGTTCTAAGGCTTAATAAGTTTGAGACAAATATCCTGAATATAACAATTATTCCATTTGTGAAAGAGACATTTAAAATAACATAATAACATAACAATGGTCAGTGCAATGGAAGTCTGTGGGAATAGTTGCAATCCCAGTTGATGATGATTGCAGAGCTTGCTAGACAGGTAAGAGCAGTGATAGTACAATATCAGGACCTGGAACTAGTCACTGTGGAATTTAATGTCAAGGTTAAGATGAAACACCAGTAGAATTCAAATTAGGCAGCCTGTTGTTGAAGCAAAGTGACTTATATTGGACGAGACAATTTGTTGAGAGGAACTGTCATTTCTTTTTGTCCTGAATAACACATAAGACAGGAGTTGAAATATTCTCAAGGGAAAGGAAACTGTTCTTGTAAAAAGAGACTGGGCCCATTACAACTAGAAAACATAATTGAAACATGAAGCAATTAGGGAGCAGGGAGGAGAAGTAAAGCAAAGGTGAAATATGTGATAAATTCATTTTTGACAAGCGAATTTTAGAGTGACTGTCAACTTCATTAATACATTTATTAAAATATCCTTGTACAGCCTTTGTCAAAATTTGCCAGAACTAATATAAAGGCCAATATAGTTATTTATTGCAAATATTTTTTTGAAAAAAAAAAGATTCAGAAAATAGATACTTCTTAGCAAATTAAGGTGCGTGTCTAGCACAAAATTTACCTAATCCAAAATTTACCTAATCTAAAAACCTGTTGTAGTTCAATCTGAATTATTGGGCTTTCATCCCTTTCATTATCAACAATAAAAATACTTACAAATATCATTGACATATTGATTTTTCCTCAGTCTAACCCCACCCCCTCTTCACTGGCCTCTGGATTTATAGTTATGTTTTAAAAAAAATGAAAAAAGGAACTGTGTGGTGTGCTACGGAATTAATGCTATAGGACTAAGGGAAAGTAATCATACCAAGCACTGTTTTCTAAAACTAACCATTAATTTACAGGCAAAGAATTATTCCTGTTTTAAAGGAATAATTGCATTCCCATTGGCATAAACATTTGCAAGATGGGTGGGGGCAATTAAGGAAATATGTCATCTAATAAATGTTGTGACGTTTTCATATTAATTGGAAAGCAATTACAGATTTGACAACATGATCTGGATTCACACAGACCTCTTTCTGCCTGGTCATATAACAATCTCTTTGAAGTGTTTAAACCTCTTCTACAATCAGGATATTTAATGTTTGAAGATTTGGACCAAAAATGAAAAAAAAAATGCTCTGTTACAATTGGGTCAATTCATTTAAGAGTCTGGGAAGTGGGGATAAGTAGACCTTGAAAAGAAAAGGTAAATTATACTTTAAGAAACTAAACTGCTAACTACTACTGTTTGATGATATTCTGTACTTGTTGGTAGGTTTTCCTCAGCTCAGTGATTTTCGTAATCTCCTTGGTCCAGTGCTGTTTCCTTACCAAAATGAGCAATAAAAATTCTTAATTTGCCATGACAAATAAACTTTATGAAATATAAGTTATTTTAAATAGGCAACATTTGAAAAAGAAAAAAAAAACTTTTAATAATGATTTTGGTTATAGCTATACAACTGATAGATTATTTGGTTGTTCTAGCACCCAACACTAACTTATATTTAACTTCTAACTGACATTAACATTCCAAAATTTGTACTCTCCTAAATTAGTAATTTGGTGCCCTCTTCTTCTTTTTTTTTTTATAAAAAAAAATTTGGGTTTTCACAAAACATAATACAAGTAAAATTTCTTTTTTTGA
>BHFT01058983.1:0-23253 GCA_004320025.1 Laticauda laticaudata
GATCATAAATGCAAGTTGGACATCAAGCCCCAATAATTGGGGCGATAAATTATTTTGGGGCAGTGTCTTGGACCACTCGCTTATAGGAAAATAGAAAGCAAGAAAAACGCTGCTTCCCGCTCCTTTTTTTGTAGACCTGAAAACAAGAATGCCCAAGTCTTTCAAAGGGTGTTCCTTTTGGTTCCTACTATCAGGCCTACGTTCCCAGATCTCAGAGAACATTAAGGCTACAGGCCCAGTTTTCAGAAACAGGATAGGCCCTGAATTTTCCGATGAGGTCAACGGGGAGGCCAAATTCCCAGAGGCACTAGAGGCGATTGTTTTCGTTGCCCCAAGTGAACCTTTGACAGCAGTTCCATTGGAGAAGATTAAAAATGTTTGCACGATCAATGGACCAGCTCCACCTCTGAATGCGTGGTCAAGGATATACCATTATGTTTGGTTGGCGCTGGAGTTTGCAATTCCTCCCGAACATTTTTTCATGAGGAAGCCCTAGGTCTTCGGACCTCATTAAGAGGAGGTTGATGCAGAAGCTATCATCATCTCTGCATATTCAGGGCCATTAGAGAAGGTTCCATCTGAATAGGGGGTCATGGCTGTTATTCCTTATGGTTCGTGGTCCCAAAAGAGTTCAGGGGGCTGGAGGGCAATTCTGGACTCAAGCTCTTGAACAAATATGGTTTATTCCAAAAATTTCCCACGATTGACTACTTTCAGTTCCATTTGTTAGCATCAGAAGAGAACGATATCCATGAACCTCTATAGATCTGCACAGAGGCTTATTTTAAGCATATCCAATCAGACCTGCCGACTACAAATATCTTAACTTTTGCTATTGCCGATCAGCATATGAATATATTGCCCTGCCATTCGGTCTGGTTTTTTCAGCCCCTAGGATCTTTACCAAGAGTCTTGCGGCGTGTTACACCGTCATCGCTCAGAATCAAATCTGCACGCTAACAAAATGTTAGTACTGGATGATATTTTAATTTTTTCATCTTCCAGACATAAAGCACAGAAATTTGGATACACAGTTTACTTCTGGACTCCCTCCAAGGTCATGGCTTTTCATAAATTGGGAGGCCATTGATCTCAAAAGTAGTCTTGGGCAGAACTGGAGGGAAGTTTTTCTCGATAACGGCTTCGCCGGTATCATACAGGATCGGCTTTAAGAGATTCTTTTACTGTCTCATTTTTGGGACATTGTTAATTCGAATGACTCGGGTCATTCCACTGAGAGTGCAATGGCGGCTACTCAGCGTTCGAAACCACTCAATATCCGTAAGTCCACATTCGCATCGCCATGCTGAAAATAAAGGGATGCCTTCAAGACCGTCATGGTAATGATCAATCGCTGTAATGGGGGGCCAGCAATCTAGACGACATATGTCATTGACACAAAGCTATATTCCCTCTTGGATCTGTGGCAGTTCACATGGCTTTGGAAACGTAATTTCCTCTTTGTCATTATTGCCATCATCCATGGGCTCGAAATTCACTCCCATTTGGAGCCCATTCAATAAGTCCGCTTACCTTGTTCCCGCGTTCGCAGAATACTAGCGGGTCTATTCGCTCCCCAGTACATCCGAACACGCTATGGACACACAACAGTATGCCTCCATTCGTCCAGCTGGTGACTCCTGGCAATGTCACACACACGACCGGGTCTGCCCTCAAGACCTCATGGTAATGACCGCTCACAACCAGCTTGCACATGGCACGTTGTATGACCGATGGCGCTCCATTCCAACGCTCACCTGCACAGACTTTGGTCTATCTCCGACAACACACACACATCAACCCTCCGCTAACTTGCCGCACCCCTCACTTGCGTTCACCGCCTTCTATTCCCATTTCCATTCTGCACTCGATGCATTCTGATCGCATTCGTCCAAACCAAGCCCATGTAAACACAGACAGGGGGGTACTCATTCCAAACTTCTGATGCTGGAGACGAGCAAGTTTTGTTCAAATGGCCCGAGGCCAATCTGTCTTTGCTCAAGGCAGAACACATAACAGGGGCATTAAACACGCAAGCAGACTGGCTCAGCAGGCGCGGGCCATGATAGATCAGGCAGAGTGGTGCATACACCGGCTGTCTTCCAGGAAGCAGTGTGGAGGTTGGGCAACCGGTGATGGATTCTATTTGCCTCTCCTCCAACGCCCAATCGCCCGGTATATTTCAAGGTATACTCAGCAGGGCTTATGGACTCCAGGGGCGGAGGCTGTCAATGCCCTGTGATGTCCGTGGCTCCCCAGACTTCTATATGTGTTTCTCCACCCTAGTAATACCCAGGTTTATCCAGAGTTATTGGAGGAACGAGCGGAATTGATATTGGTCACCCCTTACTGGCTCAGAGTGAACGTGGTTGCAGATTACAGACCTGTCGAGAGAACAACCTTGGAAAAATTCCACCGTTGAAGGTTTCCTCTCCCAAGGGCCAATACTTCACCCGAACCCACAATGGCTCAGTCTAGCCGTATGGAGGCTGAGCAGAGCCATTTAAGGGGCCCAACAAATTTCAGAGGATGCTATTGCCACTATTCAAGCATCCAAAGGGCGCTCAACAAATCGTATATATGAGGCCCACGTGGACAGCTTTTTGTGCTGGTGCAGGGGTCCAAGAGCGATTCAACTGGTCCATCAATAGGGACAATTATTGGGTTTTTTGCAGAGGGTTGACAAGGGCCTATCTCCAAAATACATTACTAGACAGGTGGTGGCCTTGACCTCGGTGATAACCTGGGGTGACCTCCGTTCCATAGCACACCTCCACATGTCCGCAGTTTTTCAAAGGTGCTGCAACCTACGACCTGTAATTCACCTATCCCACCTGCGATCTCAACAAGGTGTTAACCGCTCTTACAACTGGTCCGTCTCGAGCCTCTGAGACCACTACTCTAAATTCCTGACATATAAGGTGGCCTTCCTAATTGCAATCACATCAACTAGAAGAATTTCTGAATTGGCGGCATTATCAATGCGTAAGGACGCTGTGCGTGTTTCATGCGGACAGAGTGATTCTCCGGATCCATTGTTCACTCCTAAAATAAATTCAACCTTCCACAGAGCGCAAGAGTTGGTCCTTCAAATTTCTGCCTGAAACCTCAATGCATAGACTTGACGTGCGAAGGCGCTTACCCATCTTATCTAGACTGCACAATGGCTTTTAGAAAATCTGAGGCTCTTATTTCTATCTTTCAATCCATCCATCTTAGAACAAAAGGTGACGTCCAAGACCATCGGTAGATGGTTGAGAGCCACCATAGCTAAAAGTTTACGAATGCCAGTCCATCTCAGTTCCTCAGGGCATTACAGCCCACTCAACAAGGAGGTGGCAACGTCAGCAGCATGGGCCAGCGCATCATAGATGAATTTGCAGAGCGGCAACTTGGGCTTCACCATACTCCCTTTGTCAGAAATTATAAAATTGAAGTCTATGCTTCAGCGGACCGCTTCATTGGCAGAAGAGTCCTGCAGAGGTCCACAGAATATAGGAATGGGATTTCATTCGCAGACAGAGTCCCTCTCTAAGGACAGGCCAAGCTTTGGTATGTCCCATCTCTGGATGCTCTGAACAGCTCATGGAGAGAAGGGTTGGTACTTACCTGATACACCCATTCTCTGTGAAGCTGTGAAGAGCATCCAGCCCCACCCTTTCTTTCTATCTGATGGGGTTCCGTTCCAGTCAGGGATCTAGATTAGGTGATGAGTTCCGGACTTTGGCACTCAGTCTTTGCAAAACTGGGGGGTGCTGAGGAGGAGTCCTGTGGAGGGGGAGGAAGGTCCCAGAGTTTTAAGCCCAGCCTTTCCAGAAGAAACTGAAGCACCTCCTGTCTCTGGATGCTCTTCACAGATCACAGAGAATGGGCATATCAGGGAAGTACCAACGCCCTTTTTATACTATCACCATGCCTCATTATCATTACATAATAATGGAAAATGATAAAACAGAAATAGAAAGGCAAACCATTGGATCCTGTCTTATGTGAAATTGATAAAGTTATTGTGTACCTGAGCTCGAATTCTCACTGCACTGTGTTTGCTGCATTCCTTCTAGACTTACAGCCTTTTTCTTTTTAAAGGCCTGGCTTGCAATGTTCCATAGATATGCCAGTATCTTATGCAGTGTCTGAGCAGAGATCCTTACCTACTGTATTCCTACATTAATCAAGAAGATGCTCAAACAAAATTATTTTGTACAATGTTCAACATATATATCATTTTGCTTGAACAATAATCATTTTAAGATTAATATAATTTAAATAAATTATTAAGATGAAGGAAAACCTGGGTATTTACAAATGATGCCACATGTTTCAAAGAAGTGCAAAGTGTATTCCTACTTCTCTGGATTTCTAGTGAGTTCAGTACAGAGATGGTATTCAGCAGGTTCTGACTAATTCTGGTGAACTGGTAGCAGAAATTTTGAGTAGTTTGGAGAACCGGCAAATTCTACCTCTGACTGGAGATTTTACAGTATCCTTCTTCCCTTGCCACACCCACCAAGCCAAGCCCACAGAATCGGTAGTAAAAAAAAATGAATCCCAACACTGGTTCAGTAGAACTTATATTCCATTGTAACCAGAAAACTTACTATTTCTTCAATAGTAACTTTTCTTGTATGTAATAGATTACGCTATTAGGGAAGATCAATTAGGGAAGTCCCATGGAAATCAAAATGGCCACTTAAACCAATATTTGCTTCCGATTGGAATATATTTTTTATTATTAAAAGATGAGGAGATAGGGAGGAAGCCCCACCCACTCTTCCCCCATGCACCTATCTGAACCTGTGCAGCACCTTGTGCACACACCATGCACTCTCTCTGACTTGTGCTGCTTCCGCATGTTTTTATCAACTCATGTGGCACCTCTTGTGCATCCCGATGCATTCTTCTCAACCTGCAGCACCTCCCATGCTCTAGCCAACTCTCACAACTCCTCTCACACACCCTTGTGTACCCTTCCTGATCTATTGTGCCCACTTGCATCCCATGTTCCATCAAGCATATTGAGTCTTCTCCATGCTGTTTTTGTGCAGAGGGGAGGATTACAAGCAGATTTTGCTAGCCAAAGTACAAGGGAGTGATGGGAATGTACTTTTGAAACCCTCAGAATTTCCCAAGCATCCCAGGAGGTACCCTCCTGTTTATTTATAACCTTGGTTTGGTACTCAGCCTGAGTGTTCTTAGAGGCAATGATTTTATCATTTTTCACATTGTGCTGATATCCTCTTATGGACTGATGCATGTGAGTGTAAGACCAACATATTAATTGTGATTGATTTTTGCACGTTGTTTGATTAGATGAGTAAACTGTATTTGTTTTGGCATTTTAGTGGTGGAAGCCACATCTGACATTATTTGCTACTTTTCATTGCAGTTGGAATATTGTAGATTTGAAGCTGAAGCAAGTGGTATAATAAATCCTCTGTTGTGGTGTCACATAAATACTTTGTCTCAGTGTTGGATTTTTTCTGATATGATCCAAAGTGAACTGACTTTGATCAACATGGTGAAAAACCTAAAATGAGGTGGAACACTTTACCTACTATTTTAAGGAGGTTTAAATTATTTACAGTCTTATATTGCGTCTGTATGTATATGTGAATATATTAAGCCATGTTTTGTAGCTTTTCACTGATTGAGTAAAAATGCTATTTTCTCTAATAAAAAATTCTTATTTTTATAGCCTGTAAAAGCCTGTTACAGATGGGTTTCTGTACATTGGACTACAATTCTGTGAACTTCCAATAAGATCCTTTGCTGTGAAGTCTGGGAGTTGTGATCCAATACATTGGGAAGCCCTGAAATCCTCAAATGTACCATCAGCAATTAACTACTCAAACATACTTTAACATACACTTTAACATTTCTATATTCCCATTATTTATTTAGCCAATGAAATAGTCTTGCATCCTCTTTTATTTTTTCCAGAATTAGGCCATTTTTTTCCCTCAATGTCAAGTGTAAACTGATGCATGAAACACTTACTATATTCAGTATACAACCTCTAGTTTGAAATGGATTGGCCTTTTCTGCTTCTCTCTCCCCCCTCCCCCTTCTCATTCTCTGGAGTTTTGTGTGTGAAATTAATTGATGCAATGTTCTGGAGAATTCTAAAACTTTCATACTTTTTTTCTGCCTTAGGATTGGTTCTAATAAATGGAGCACCAAAAATTGCTTTTGGAATTCTTTTTTCCCTTATAACAGCAGTCTCTGGTTTTAGGCAAATTTTGGTTTTGTTAAAAACATGAAAGATCATAAAACATAAAAAGATCAGCAAAAAGTTTAGAAAAATTGTGTGTGTGTGGGGGGGTGTTATATACCATACTATTGTATTTATTTATTAAATTTATTTGCCATTCCATATGTATGTTCCACATGTATGTCTCATTAACGATTGAGACAAATATAACCTGCAATAGAAGCATAATTTATGAAGTTCTAGTCTACAAATGTGTGCTGCATTATTTGATACTATATTGTAAATTTTCTATTTGTCATTGTAGATGTGATGATATGATACCATCCCAGATCTTCTGGGCCTTTCTTGTCTGGGCTGCAAAATCCAGACTCAAAGCTGTTTATTCTTACTTTTTAGAAATTACCACTTTGAACAGTCCTACATATATTTTTGATAGAATGTATATGTCAAAATTAGAATGTTAAGTAAGTTTACTATGGAAATTCAAAAGACTAATTTATTTTGTAAAAATCTGACAGTGAGATTTTTACATATTTTTACTGTAAAGCAATTTTTCCTTTACAGTAGTATATGCATCTAACAGCAATCGCTCATCCAATTTCTGTACTTTGAGCTCATTTTCAGACAATTTCGTAAGTTTAATTGTGAAACCTTCCTCAGAAATCACAGCTTGTTTCAGTTTTGTCACAGCATCCCTTTCAATCTTTTAATTTACTGCCTTTGGAGTACGAATGATGTGGATTTTTAGATACCCTTGTATTATCCATATGTTCCATAATTAAGGTTTGTGGAGAAGTAGACAGATATTTCTGCCTGTGGGAAACTACATCCTGAATTAATCTTTCTCTTCTACTTTACCTTTATCACTCTAAGGTATGTGAAGTTAGCTCTGGGCCAGGACTTTGCATTATCCATAAATTACATCTTACTTTGTAGTATCTCAAGAGCTTAGGTCCACGACACAAGATCAAAACCTATGTTTTAAAAAAGCAGTTCTACCTTTCATTCCAGTGCTGATTTAAGGCATAGAGAAGAAAGAATCGTAACTCAAGATTGTGGCAGTCAGGAATATTTTTATGGCAGCAAAGTACAGAAAAGCATTGTATTCTGATCTCTTCTCTGGAAATGTGTGTGTGTGTATGTGTGTTTGTGTGTGTGATTTATGAAATAAGTGTTTAATTGCATTTCAATTATGTGGAAACGATTCTTCAGTAAAATTATTTTTAAGAAAAATATTCATTATTAAATGTATACCATGTCTTTTCATTTATGGGAATAATCAAAGCAATTTACATTTTTTAAAAAAGTATAGAATAGAAAACATAACCATAAAATCAGAAGTAAAAACACTATTCTTAAAATGTCATTGAAATAATTTACTGTCCAGAGCCTTGTGATAGAGAACTGTTTGTGCTATTTTCCCAGACACAGGGAGAAAAGGTGACAAATATCTCTCCTATGCATGTTTGCTTTGGAGAAAACCCTAACTGATAAAGTAGAGGTTTTTAAAACAACAACAACAAATGTACATTACTTGTTTATTAGAATAATTTTATATTCCAGCGTAAAGACAAATCCTACTTGGGAATTGCCAGAAGTAATAAAGGCTTTGCAAAGGGAGGGATGTCCATGCTTATACAGTAATAGATAGACAGATAGACAGGCAGATAATCAATCCAGTTATTTATCCTAAGGTTTCTGCCTAGGGACAGTTTTGTATATACTGCACATATTTTATTTCTATCCCACCTTACTATTAAATTAATTAGTCAAGGCAGGCAATTAAAATATAGTACATTTAAAGGAATTTTTTTTTGATGGTTGCAATGTCCCTGGATCATGTATCACTTTTTGTGATTTTCTCACAAGCAAAATCAGTGGGGAAGCCAGTTTCATTTAACAACCATATTATTAACTTAACAACTGCAGTGATTGACTTAACTGTGGCAAGAAAGGTTGTAAAATGGGGCAATACCAATAGCACTTAGATTTATATACAATATATCACCCCATAGTGTTTTACAGCACTCTCTGGATAATTTACAATGTTAACATATTGCCTCCAACAATCGGGGTCCTCATTTTACCAACCTTGAAAAGATGGAATGCTGAGTCAATCTTGAGCTGATCGAAGTTCTAACCTCTGAGCCACTAGGCTAGGGCAAAACCCAATTAACAATTGTCTTGCTTAGTAAACAAAATATTTGGGCTCAATTGTGGTCATAGGTCAAGGACTACCTGTACTGGTCCCAGAATGATACATGTAGCCCTCATTACCCAGTCCTTAGAAATAATAAAAGTAGGAAATAAGTAAAAAAATATACAGCCACACCTAATGTCTTGTAGGCAGAAGCCATAAAAAGTTTGTAATGTATCCAGATGTGAGCAAACTGACCATATCAAGCAAATCACAATTTTGCCTAGGAGCAGTGCTCATTCAGAGGAGCACTAAACCCATTTAAAGAACAAATGCAGTGCTCTTTCAAAGAAGACCTAACTATAAGATTTGATGACTACTATGGAAAGTATCACCTAGGTATTTTGTGAGTAAATAGCTTATTAAGGAAACAAATAAGAATAACAGGGTTGCAAGGGAACTTGGAAGTCTTTTCATTCAACTTCCTGCTCAAGCAGGAAAGTCTATAACATTTCAGACAAATGGTTATTCAATCTCTTCTTAAAACTAAGAAGGTGCTCCAGTATTGGAGCCACTTACAACTTCTGAGGGCAAGCCATTCCACTGACTAATTATTCTAAATGTCAGGAAATTTCTCCTTAGTTCTAGGTTGGTTCTCTCCTTGATTAATTCCACCCATTGCTTCTTGTCTTGCTTTGGAGAATACCTTAATGTCTTGGCAAAACCCAGATATCCAGTCTGGCTCACAGTTCACCTCAAAATGGCCATGGTCAGTTCTCAGTGACCAAAGGGAATGGAATTTACTTTCAGTAACCTAAAGTGGCCTGTAGACCTAAGAAGATTCCAACCCTTGATTGTCATTGATCAAATTATTGGTGAAATGTGCACCAGATCATATCCAGGACAAATACTTTATCAGGGGAAAAGAGAAAAACACTTCTTAAAAAGTGGAACAACTAAGGACAATTTTAAGCTGCTTTGGTTATGGGCTTAGATGAGATGAAGGTAATGATACAAGGATATTCAGAAAAAAGCAGATTTGAGCTATATTGTTCCATAATTAGCAACAAGCGAGGAAGAGCACAAAGAAAGAGAACCAAGCTAAGTTCCATTTTATTTCACAACCTGGAAGTGATGCTGTTAAATACTTTACTGAGGTATTGAGCATTTGTATGGACTGGATGGATTCATGTAATTATTCTCCATGTCCATCTTTGTTCTGAGAAGAAATTATGCTTATTATCCAGCTCATGGATGCCTGTGTACAGGGGATTTATGGCTTTTTCAACAGACATCTGAAAATATTTTTGGAATACTTTCTACAAAATATGAAATCATGAAAGTCTGACAATTTTGCTAAGTTGATCCAAATTGGTCCAAACTTTTCTTAAAAAGAAACATGAATGCATATTTTTGTATACATGTTACAACGCATTCATCTATTTTCTAGTCTCTCTACATGTCCTAGCATTATTTTCATCTACATGATCTCCAAAAATTGTAAATTTTTGAGATTTTGCAAAATAATTTAAAACTATAGTCAAAGTTGATATTGATATTATTGGCTAAGAAAGAAATCCAACACTGATGGCATGTTGACTTCCTGGCAAAATATAAGGCTGTCTGATAAAAGTCAAAACATGCAATAATTTGACTTTTCAATAATTCTCTGTTATCATTTTTGAACTTTTTTGTGGGCCATTTTTTTGCTTTGTTTATATTAGCATATTTTAAAACTATATTTTCAATTTAATGCAGCATTACTGTGAATCAGGGGGTTAATTCATTCCAGTGTTTGCAGCATACTATGGAATGTGAAGAATTTACTGAATACATTATATAACTTATGAGTCTGTTGCCATAAGCAACTATGCTTGGACAATTTTATGGGCATTTAAAAAAAAAACAGTGAAGCAGCTAATCATGACTTCCATCCTTATCTTAAGATGAGATCATTATCTTTAATAAGCTGCCTGTTACAGAGAGCAATAATTTCTAAACAAAGAGAAGCAATTTTTAATTGCATTGCCCATACCTTGTGGTGAGCTTACACGTTCAATACTTATTGTCCCAACAGTGCTTTTTTTCAAAAGGCAACTGGACTTTTTCTTCAGGAGGAAGAACAAAACGTTTTGTTTTTCAACCAAGAGACTTCTTCAGTTGTAATCCAGTTCTGATATGATAGGAAAAAGAGGAATGGCTTTAGGTACGTTTTGAATAAATCTTAGGCTAGTTCCTTCAGACCTACCTAGTAGCATTATAAAACAAATATAGGGAAAATTGTACTTTTTTTATTGCATATTATCTACCTCAGGCTTAAAATCACATGCCCAAATACTCTTAACAATTTTGTTTTACCAAATTATTCTCAGATTAATCTATGCTTTAAAGTGGTTCAAAAGCAATAGATTGTTACATTAAATATACACTTAATCTAAATAATTAGTACAAAGAGTTAACAACATCAGTCTGTATGGAAGAAGGAGAGTACTATTCATTCCTAATTCTCAACTGAGGCTACATTCAATTATCACAAAACTGGTCAGTCTCAAAGCAGAGTTAAAGGGAATTCATCTTGACTTAAGCTTTGCAAAGTCAGATATTGAACAGAAAACTATACAATATGGCCACAATTTACTAGTCTTATTAGGAAAATTTAATTCGTCTAAATTTTCTGAAGGAAAAAAATTAGAAGCCACTATTCAAAACTGCTTCTTTTGAGCTAATCAGGAAGCACGTTTTCGGCCTTTGAGTGATAGGTTGAGAGTTATAGTCTAAAACATGGAAAAGAGAAAGTAGCAAGGTCCAGATAAAGACTGTATTTTCTTTCAAATTCTTTGGTGTAATTTAAATGCAAGCTTAATTAGAATGAACCATGGAGAATATGACTGCTCTTCATGTATTTAATAATTCTGACAAGTTGTAACTTTTGGAAACATTGTAGGAAGAGAAGCATGTTAAGCTACTACCCCCCCCAAAAAATCAAGTAGCATATTTTCTGACTAACATAATTTATTGAAAGGTGTAAGCTTTTGTGAGCTGCAACTCAGTTCATCAGAGACATAGAGGGGTTAGACTTGGGGTGGGAGAAAATGTGGGGAAGATAGGTTGGTTATGCAGATGCAGGTTAACATTGAACAGCTTACAAAATAGCATATTAACTATTGTATTGTAGTGTATTAAAACTCATTGAGTTTGTTGAGCTCTTCTGAAATGGTCTGAAACCTTTTGAAGCACGTGAGTTCAATAGTATTTCATTCAATGGTGCTGTTAAAATTCGTTTCCAAAACAATCACAATGAGGTCTGCTTTCGAATATCATAGGAGACTGAAATGCTTGGATGTAACTTTGTCCCTGTTTTGAGTCCTGATGTCATATATATACATCTATTATTTTGTGCAAAGTTTGTCCCATTTGTCCCATGTAGAAACTAGAGAGGTATTGGTAGCTGATAGCATATATCATATTGAAGTTGCTTTTAATCTTAAACATTGGTATTTGATGGTATCAAATACCAAATCATTGGTATTTGATGGTGCTATTGATATATGTGTGGAGGCAAAGTAGACATCTGTGCTGTAGGATCTGGTTTACATGTTAGCATTGTTGTTTCTTATTACTTGTAGGAATCTGCTTTTGGTTGGTGGTTATCTAAATGTAAGTATGGGTCTGTTATCCAATGTCCAAGAAAGGGCAGTGTCATTGCCTGGTATGGAGTGTAACTTATTTAAAATGTGCTTGAGTGGTTTGAATTATAAGCTGTAGGAAACAATAATTACTGTCCTGTTATTCAGTTTTTATGGTCTGTCTTTTAATAAGACCTCTGTGGGAATTGAT
Organism: Laticauda laticaudata; assembly: GCA_004320025.1. Lineage (NCBI taxonomy): Eukaryota > Metazoa > Chordata > Lepidosauria > Squamata > Elapidae > Laticauda > Laticauda laticaudata. The sequence goes on from BHFT01058983.1 coordinate 12,186, forward strand.
TGATTGTATAGTTTCCTAAATATTGGGCTTAATTCCATTAATTAAGTATCTCTTGGGTGGGTCAGAACAAATATGGTGGTAGCTTAGAGCCTGGCTATAGAAGATAGATTTGGTAATGTGTTTTGGGTAGAAGCTGGAAGCATGTAGGTTTGTAAGAGCAACCAGTAGTCTTCCTGTATAATGGAAATATTTATATGTCCCTTGTACAGTTCTGAGGTGACCACAAGGAAGTGGACTTATTCTTTGGGTACATATAGGCTGCAGTTAATGTTGGTCTGGAAGTAGTTGAAGGCATAGTGAAATTTGTTGAGAGATTGTTTCCATAGGTCCACAGGATAAAATATAATAAATGAATCTCAAATGCAGGAAGGATTTAAGGGAGTGAGAGTTAAGAAAGTGTTCTATATTGTCAAAGTGAGCAGTCAGTGTGTCCATCGCTCTGCTTTGCACATGGGTCTTTATCTTCTTCACATTGCATAGTTCTCTTTGATATGTTGAAACCTCTGAAACCTGCTCTTTGAGCCTTCTAAGGCCATGCGTAGCCTCAGGTTGCAGCTTATAGAACTGTAGAACTGCAACAAATGCATTTTCTCCAATTTAGAATTTATTTGGCAACAACTTTTGATCTAATGCCCTAAAGGAGAGAAGTAATTAGAAGCAAAGTGTGTGAGTCTGAAGCTTACTGTGAGTTGCTTATGTACTGAAAAACCATGATTTTGTATTACATATGAACTGATCCATTTAATAAAGCTATATGGGACAGATCACACGTTTTGTAGTCTTCAGTGACTTTTAATAAAAACAATTATTCAAATGTACAATATTGGAGTCCATGCTAGTCAACTTTTATATTGTAGTTAATAATCTTGTGACAAAATTAGAGCCAGTTTGGTCTAGTAGTTAAGACACCAGGCTGGAAAGCAAGAGACCATGAGTTCTAGTTCTGCCTTAGCCATGAAAGCCAGCTGGATAACTTTGGCCCAATCACTCTTTCTCATCTGAACTCACTTCACAGGGTTGTTGCTGTGAGGGCAATAGAAGAAAGAAGATTTGTTGGATATATTTGTCGCTTTGAGTTATTTGTAAAAATTATAAAGGCAGGATACAAACAAATAAACCAACAATTAAAAATTGTAACCTGCATTTGGCTATGGAAGCACAGCACAGTTTGTTTCTTTAAGGAAAAATACTGGAAAATCCCTGAATGTAAATGAGTTATACAAATATTTGCTTTGAACTAATTGAAAAAGCACAGATGGTAAATGAACATTTGGTGGAAATATGAATGTTTGGTCTGTTCAGGAATTTGATTTGGTGCCATATAACCTGAGATTGTGTGCTTGCTACTTTCTTTTTTAGTATTCACATGAATTAGGATATAATTAAAATGAGACTTCCTTAGTATTGTCTTATTAGAGTTCAACCTGAATAGGATCAGCTTTATGATAAGGCATAGTCAGGGGTGGGATTCAAATTTTGTAACAACTGGCTCTGTGGGCGTGATGTGGTCATGTGACTGGGTAGGCATGGCTTGGTGATCATGTGACTGGCAAATCAAATATAAGTGGCTCTCACTTAATGGCTGGTTCTTAGCAAGTGCTCTAATTTATGACTGATCTCCCCAGAACTACTTGATCTGTTTTTGGAGTTTTGACAGCCATGCACACAGACACACAGGCACACAGGCACACAGGCACAGACACAGACACTCCCTTCTAACCCTGCTATTCTTTGATTCTGTAAAGATCTCCTGCTGGAGCAGGGGGTTGAACTAGATGACCTCTGAGATCCCTTGCAGGCCAGCCCTAGATCCCAACAGGCGGTGGGAAAAGGAAGAAGGGGGGAGGCATGTGGCAGTAGTGGGGCCGTGGAGCACCCCTGCAAGCCCTTCCAAAGTATGGTACCTCTGTCTGCAGGTGGTGGCAGTGACGGTGGTGGCAGTGGCAGCAAAAGGTAAGGAAGCGGTTGGAGGTCGCCAACCTGGTGGCCTCCACCTACTTCTTTCATTTTGCTCCTGGTAGAAGTGGCAGAGGCAGCTGGGGCAGCAGCAGGGGTGGCAGCAGCACAGGTGGCAGAGGTGGCTGGGGCAGCAGCAGAGGCGGCTGGGGAGATGGCAGCAGCAGCAAAACGAAAGGAAGTGGACAGAGGCAACGGACCTGGCTGCCTCCACCTGCTTCCTTTTGTTTTGCTCCCAGTAGAAGCGGCAGAAGTAGCTGGGGCAGTGGCTGGGGTGGTGGCGGAGGCAGCAGAGCTGCTGCTGTGATGGCTCTTACAGGAGGCTGCCATGTGGTAGGGAGAGCTGGGAGAGCGGCGTGTGGCAGCTTAGCCAGCCATCCGAGCCCAGGAATGGGGAAACAGGTAGACAGGCCCCAGCCAGCACAGCCGGCAGGATGGGGCTGTGCTGGTGGGGAAGCCAGCCAGCTGAGCCCGAGGATGAGGGAGCAGGTAGATAGGCTGGGTGAGGCCTGGGGAGCCCCGGAGATGGCCCACGAGGCCTGGGGAGCCCCAGAGATAGCCACGGGAGGCCCGGGGGACCGTGGGGAATGCGCTAGCACAACTTGCAGGCTTACCTGTGAGCAGACAGGAAACGTTTCCTGAAGGGATGGGCTGGGATCTTGCAAGCTTTTTGCTCTGCTGCAGCGAAAGACAGGCAGCAATGTCTGGCCTGGCGGATGAGCAAAAGCAGGCTGCAGGCATGTCGTGCATGCACATGATGTTTCACATGCGCAGTAGGGACTGACTGGTCAGGGAGTGGAGAAGTGGGTGGAGGGGGCAGGGCCAGCCAGAGGTCTGATTTACCGGTTCTCCAAACTACAAGGAACCATAACAACCGGTTCTATAAAACTGGGCTGAACTAGTAGAATCCCAGCCCTGGGCATATTAAGTAATTTGTGCAGGAAAAAAAACATTTTAAATGACAAGAGAATAAACTAATGGAAGTGAGTCAGAGGTAGTATTTAGCCAGTTCTGACAGGTTCTGGAGAACCGTTAATGGACATTTTGAGCAGTTCAGAGAACCAGTAAATACCAACTCTGGTTGGTCCTCCCCCATCTATTCGCTACCTCCCTAGTCCCAGCTGATCGGAATCCCAGCTGATTGGCTGGGTCTTCTTTGGTTGCCCTACATAGGAGAACGGAGTTGGAAAGCAGGTTAGTGGGGTGGGGAGGGAATGGAGATTTTACAGTATCCTGCCACGCCCACCAAGCTACACCACACCCACCAAGCCATTCCAACAGAACTGGTAGTAAAAAAGTTTGAAAACCACTACTGATAGTGAGTCCTACTGAGTTTGCTGAGGTTTACATGCATATTTTGTGGATGTAGGCCTTATACTACAATACTAAGTTAAAGCTGCAGGGTTTTCTATGTGACAGAATAACTAGTTGCCTGTAAACAAGGGCAAGACCAGGGGTGGGATTCAAATTGTTTAACAGCCGGTTCTGTGGGTGTGGCTAAGTTGATGGGCATGGCTTGGTGGTCATGTGACTGGCTGGGTGTGGCCAACTCAATATCACTCACATCGAGGCACGCATCTCTTTGCCAGGCCTCTCATGACTGTGGGGATGCTGCAACAGTCGTAAGTGTGAAAAATGGTCATAAGTCACTTTTTTCAGTGCCATTGTAACTTTGAATGGTCACTCCACACAAGCAAAGTACCAGCAAAGGAGGGGAAAAAACTGCAGAGACGTTCCTGAGACAGGAAGTCTAGTCCTGCCAAGAATGTAATAAGGGTTAACGGAGAGGCAGTTTCTGTAAGCAACACCAGAATGTTTCCTTCCTGCCTTCCTTACGGGATTAGGCCTGTAATTTCTTCTAACAACTGGTTCTCTGAACTGCTTTGAATGTTAACAACCGATTCTAACGAATGGTAGATTCATGCGAACTGGTATAAGCCCATCCCTGGGCAGGACTATGGTTGTGGCTGTCATTTTGACTTTGACTACCTGTCTGGACACCACTATAACTAGTCTTTAATACTGTATATTTGAAGGGGCTGGAAGCCCTGCTGGCTCTATTTTTTTGAAGAAGATTTACTGTTATGCTTGCAAAAAGGAGTCACAATCTTAGGGATACTTTAGAATTTTGAAGTAATCAAAATTATCCCTTATTGTTCTTCTCTGGTGATTTTCTCTTTTATCATGTTACAGTTAATCATCAGAGAGGGGAATGATTCAGCAGACTGTCTGAAGGAAATAGATGTTAAGGCTCTACTGGAGTTGACAGTGCTAGGAAGAGATGAACTCTTACGATCAGTCCACAGTGTTTATATCCCCTATTACAAAATGTATCAAAGAGGATAAATGTCACTAGTAAGTGGATTTCAATATATGTCTCTTAAAAAATAGAAGCAATGGTTGAATAAAAGCATTTTGGATTAAATACTTCTCTGTGTACGTCACTGATATATAAAAGCTAATGCTGTTTGCTAGTCTTGGGGACTTTTCTTTATTTATTCATTCATTTGATTTATTTGCCACCCATCAAGGTGACTCTTTTGAATCTTAAAAGTGATATTTTAACATTTTTTTTTCCCCACCAAATTGAGCTTGGCTCTTGGTGATATAGGGTCACATCCACAAAGCTTTCTTGGCAACTGTCCTTTTTTGACATATTTTTTCAACTTCCAATAGTATACAATCCTGAGATTTTCTGATGCTCTTCCACCTAGTCAGACTTTGCTTATCTTTTTGAGATAAAGAGTAGTTAGATGTTACTTCTTGCAGAAGCTTTAGCATTTATTTTTCTTTCTATGGTGATAGGTCATCATTATGTGAATTTTCACTGAGTGACATTTAATTATCAGGGTAGAGACAGGAGTTTTCTGTTATTATTTTGTTCTTACTGGAAAGCAACATTATAATTCTTTTGTTTTTTGTTTTGGTGTGGTGAGGGGTTCCTAGCTTTCAAATAGGCCCTAGTAGCTTCCATGTGATTTCCAAGCAGTCTTTCATCCATCAGTTTCAATAATGGTGTTTAGATAAGCCCGTTCTGTGTTGGTTTGTTTCCTCTTGTATTTTAAAGTTCCTGGTTTTAATTAAATAATGGCCTATAATGAGGAAAAATTAGGAAAATTTAGGAAAAATTAGGAAAGCAAGCAGTATACTGAGAAATAAATGCCCCAATATATTCCTTATATAGCGCATAGCATTTATTCTTGAAAAATGCTATATTTTGCTTTTAAATTATATTTATATTATAAATTCAGAGGAAATACCATTTTTAAATTCGGTTATTCATGCAAGAATTAATGTAAGCAACTATGGATGGTATTCAGAAATAATAGTGGACATTAGTAATAGCAGTATAAAGAAAGATCCCCATTTTATCTATGAAGGAAAAAATGGAAACAGAAATATAGAAAAAAGAAAAGACTGACTTTCTAATCAAGGCCTTTAATTTATCCTTATAAGTCCTTCCAGGAATGGAGCACAAATAAATTGTGGCAGTCTCTAAATTACATGTTTTGTATGTATAAGACTCCAGATGAATTACCAGTGGAGTTGTGTCTTGTTGTTATTAAACCTTCTCTCACAGAGTCACTTATGGAGAAGAACAAGTTTTATACATTCCGCAGAAATGAGAAGTGACATGGAAAGACATTACTAGCTGAGAAAAGAATCATTTCCTTCTCTACAAATACTGTATATAAAGCTTTAAATTGTTAAAATACTTTCTCCTCAGGCTTAGTAGGGAAGAAACAGCTCTTGCCAGAAGAGCTCTGCTTCACAATACCATTTTCTGTGAAAAAATAGAATTAGCCACAAATTGGTGGCATTTATTAGGTACTTAAGAAGCGTAGAGTTCTCGCCATTATGAATTGAGCAGCAATATATTGAATATTTTTCTTGTTAGTAGTAAGCATTATGTGTACGTTGGAGAATCTGGCATAAAGGTAGTTAATCTTCTGTTATAAATTTAATATGTTGAGTTGAGTTCAATTGTAAATATTAATAATAAAACAGTTTTTAAGTTTAGCAACGAAATTGCAAATGTTGCAAGTTTTGCACTCAGTAAAAATACAATGTGCTCCCATATTACCCTTCTATTGAAATTGCTTTGATGATGAATTTATATTTTTCCAAGTTTCATCTCCAAGAGCTTAATAATTCATATGATTTCACAGAATCCAATCTCGATCAGTCACAGAGACAAGAAGTTTTGCCTTTCGAGCTTTTGGACTCGTGCTAGAACCCATCTTCAGAAAACTTCTCTCTAGTGTGCTGTTCTGTGCATAGTATTATAGTGCCACACATATAACACACACAGTCTGCTAGAGATAAGTTTCCTGAAGATGGACTCTAGCACGAGTCCAAAAGCTTGGAAGACAAAACCTCTGGTCCTAGTGACTGATCCATATTAGATCCTGCAACATTATCCTGGGACATGTATATTTGCCTTCATTCATATGATTTACTTTCTGTCTTGGTTCTTGTTTCCTGACTTACTGAAAAATGTTCATTATGAAAATCCATATTTGAGCATGCATTTGATCTTAATGAGTTAAAACTTGATGGGTGGATATTTATTATATCAATTAGAAAATTATACCAGCTTTATAACTATTCTGATTCTAACATGTTCTAGTTCTAATTCAAGGTATATTTGCAGAGCTAGATTTACTAGAGTTACCAATTGACACCTAGCAACCTGTGACTCTATCAACTGCCCTAAAAAGATATCAAGTGGGTATTTAGTTACAAAGTTCCAGTTAAAATGTATCTTTTAGAAGTCCTGTTAAAATTTAACTTTAGATTCTTTAGATTCCAGGCTATCTCCTCCTTCCAAATCCTGTTCTTATTCTCTTCCTCTCCCTTCCCACTTATAGCAAAAAAAAAAATCCTTCTTTCCTTTTATATTCAGAAATCTTTATTATCCCCTTGGCATTAAATTTTCCAGCTTAAATACTGTTGATGCCAAAGCAGATTTTTCCGATTTCTCATTCATCTCTGTTCTCTGTCAGCGTAAGGAAGGAGAGTGAATTTTTTTTTCCCCCTTTTCACTTTCATTCGCTGCTTCCAAATCTTCTTTGGGAGCGATGTATCCTTTTTTAAAATTTTAGTTCCAGGATGCCTTAATTGTTGTTTCTTATCCCGGTCAGCCAAAACTTTCACTTCAGCACTTTCTTCCTGCTGCACATTCTTTTCCGGATGAGGGCTTCTTTGAGGTGGCCATTTCTGACCGCCGCTCTACCGCCTTCAGGAAAGGGAGTTTTGCCAGCTGGGGAGGAAAGATGCGGCTTTCCTCGACCCTGCTGGAGTCTCCCCCGTCTTCACCGACCTTTACGGGGTGGCTTAGCCCCAAAGCCAGCTGGCTCGGGGCGCTCTGGCGGCACGCCCAGGCAGAAACCACGCACGATTACTGCCTGGCGCATAAGCCCTGCAAACTGGAAGTCCACTCAATAGTGCATTTTCATTTTAGTGGAAGAAAGCATCTCACAACGAGATATGCAAAACCTAATGTGACACCTAGACGTAAAAGATGCCTCTACTACATCTGCTTACACCATCAAGGTAATCCTGCACAATAAAGAATTATTCCTCATTTGCCAACATCTTGTATTCATCCTTTCAACTAAAAATGTAGGACAAGTCAAAAAAGAAAAATTGCATTTCCTTTTCTCCTGAAAGCACAAGGGTGTCACAATAATGAACACAAGCCTATTATCTGTGCTCAATCTGGAAGACCTAGGCTTCCAATGCACAATATCAGCTTGCAAAATACTTGTTTTGAATAGCATTCGGTGTTTATAAGAAACAAACCACAGCAAAAAAGAGTGGATGCTAGGCTTTAAAAATACACTTCAAAAGAGGACTTATGTATAAAGAAAGAAAGGTTAGGTTGTATACAATAATGCATGTACAATATACATACACACACACACACACACACACACAAATGAACACTATACAGAAGCCTGATGATGGCAGATGAGATTCTACCGAAACGTTGCTCCAACTTTAAAAGCACAATTATAATGATGTGGGAAAATACCCGAGCAAAGCTGAATACCATACATATAAATACCCGCGAAAACTTAAGAAAACATATATACACAATATTAATACACAAATACACAAATACATATATACACAATATTAATACACAAATACCCGAGCAAAGCTGAACACCATACATATAAATACCCGCGAAAACTTAAGAAAACATATATACACAATATTAATACACAATTCTAGAACTACATCACATACAAATTGTTACACTCAAGTTGTTATACGTTTATAAGGTTGTGTCATTGGTTTCAATACTATAAGAAAATTTGTTTAATGGAAAGTCTTAAAAATTATTTTGGTTAGAATTGAATAACATTTTGAAAAGCACCCTTTGTTTCCCATTTTGCCAATTCAGAATACAATCTAATCTATTATCTGAAGTGAGTTCTACTGAATTTAGTCTGATTTATTTCTGAGTTAGACATGTACACTATAAGTTCAAAAGTTGGACTTATTAGAATTTAGGAGATAGAATGGGGTAGCTCAAAAGACAAACATAAATACATTGGTACTTTCAAACTCTTTAATTAAATACATAACTAGTGCTCCCTCAATGTTATGGCCTCCTTATTTCACTGGACCCTAACCATGTATAATATTAAAATAATGGCAATTCTCTAAATTTCAATTGAGAAATAATTTTAAAAATGATTTCAATTTTCTTAAATTGAAATACTCTTTCTTCAACAAGATCATATTTTGAAATTAGGAAAATATCCAAGTAAGTAGTAGACTCAAGGGATTAAATTATGAAAATTACCAGTTTCCAGCCAAATTCATTATTAATGCAGTTTTTACCTGATTAGCTATACCTACATTCATTTGTTCTTATGTTATAGCTTATTTTGAGATACAGATTGTCCCACCATACATTTTCCAAGGCAACTATATTGTATCCTATGTACCAAGACAATCATATGATATATCCCTTGTGGATACATATCACTGAGAACAAAGGATATTTCCAGATTATCATGACCCACAATTCAACAATGCATTTGCCAATAATCATTAAATTAAGATACCTGAAGATTATAGCTATTTTTGATAAGGCAGTGCAGTGTATTCTTTCTTTAAAAAAATAAGATTCCATTACATAATGACACTATTAATGATGTGCACCATCTAGTAAGAATTTATAACATTTATATATAATATTCTACCCAGCAACAAACTTATAGCAGACATTCTACTAAGGTCATGGATTGATTGGATGGGATGGGGGAACAAAAACAAATATCAAAAATTTACATTTAATGATGACTGTAGGTTTGTCAATCCTTTTGAATGTTCAATATTTCTGCATAAATATGACCTAAAACATAATTGTTCTCAACACAAGTCCTAAAACCATAAAGAGCACCCAATCAAACAAATGAGTCAAAAGGATTCTACTTGTTCACTTATTTGAGGAAATTAATATAAAGCTGTATTTTGCAAAAAATATGTGATCCTTTGCTTTCCATAACTCATGTGCTCCCTTTAGGCAATAATACCTGCAACTAAATATTTCAAATAACTAGTTATTCATCCTGCACATTGGCTTGGAGGAATTTTAGCCAATTCTCCCTTTCAAATCAATTCCAACTCAGGAAAGTTTATGGATGTCTTTGCATGAACGGCTCACTTCAGGCTCTTCCACAATATTTCTAGGGGATTAAGGTTAGGACTTTAACTTGGCCATTCCAAAACATTAACTTTCTTCTGCTTCAACAATTGTTTGGTGGCATGAATTGTGTGTTTGGGTCACTGTCTTGCTGCATGACCTGCTTTCTCTTGAGCTTCAGTTCATAGATACACTGATATTTTCCTCCTGCAGAATTTGCTAGTACAATTCAGAATTCATAGTTCTTTCAATGACATCAAGCCATTCTGGTCCAGAGAAAGCAGAGCAGAGCCAAACCACAATAATGCCATTTTTTCCCCCAAATGAGATAAGATTATTACACTAGATGGCAGTATTTGCCTTTCACCAAACATAATGCTTTGACAAAAACAAGTCAAAAAGTTCTATTTTGGTGTTATCTGTCCATAGAACATTCTTCTAGTAGCCTTCAGTCATATTCATATGATGTTTCACAAATAGTAAATAGTAAATGCTGCAAATGCAGTAAATGATAAATGCTGCCATGCATATAAAGGTTGTTCAGTATTCTTCTGATTATGATCTCAAGAATACTGACATTCATCAATATAAGAGATGCCTTTAGCTCCTTAAATATTATCAGGATTCCATGAGAGCTTCCAGAGGATTATGCACCTTGCTCTTGGGGTTATTTTGGTTACTCAACCATTTCTGGGAAAAGTAATAATGGCATTGAATTGCTTCCATTTATACACATTCTGTCTGACTGCAGTCTTGTAGAATCCAAACTCTTTGGAAATTGTTTTGTAACCTTTTCCAGCCTGTTGAGTACCAATAAATATTTTTCAGATATCTTCTTTGTTTGAGCCATGATATATTGCCACGTCCTTGTTTTGTAAAAATTAGGCTTTATAGTGAATACCCAGAATTCTGTTTTTTAAATAAGACAGCCCCCCCCGTCACAACTAATTATCCTCTCATTGATTCTAATTTCACCTTCAAATGAACCAATAATCAACACCTCATTAACTTTAATGATTGATTCTTTATCCACAATATATTGGATGTTTATTCTTTTGCAACTTCTTTGTCTACTTTCATCTTTAGATCAATCTTTTTTTTTTCAAATCAAGATTTTAACAGCTGCAGTATTCCCAACAAATTGTACTGTTGCAACAAAACAAAAACAATAGTGAGATTAGAAGACCTATTTCACAACAGGAGTGATTCAAAGAATACTGGAGATATTTATCCTCTATTAATTTAAGCCAACCAAAAGGAAGTAAAAATCAGTTCCAAGTGGTAATTCAGCACAAATAACTGAGATAACAAATATCAAAATAACAAAATAACAAAAAAAAAGAGATAACAAATTTAGCTGTACAAATAGCTTTCACCATCTTCAGGTTTTCTGAAAAGATAGTATCTAATACTGTGATCAAGTCTGGACATAACAGAGATAAGCAAACC
>BHFT01058986.1:0-36295 GCA_004320025.1 Laticauda laticaudata
ACTGGATTGTATACCTGGCTATCTGAAGCTGACCCGTTGCCTTGAAGCATCGTTTGTTGCCTGTATGTGTCTCGGATGTAGATCGTACGTGGCGGAGAAAGTTCATCCGCTCAAAAGTTTTGTGCAGCTCAAAACTTTTTGAGCGAATGAAATAGCAGTAGACAGATGTGTTTGACGGATAGAGCGTATGAAAGACAGTACGCAGTGAGTACACAACGGAAGCATCGCGTTTATCCAATGGATGGCAAGCATTTTTTCCGTTACATCCTCTTTGGCATCCGGTTGGTGCAGGTGTTGACATGGGCTTTATGATTATGTATTATATTGAAGGTCATAACCTTAAGGTATATATTGAGTTTAAATAAGAGTTGAATGATGTAATTAAAGATATAAAGGTGTCATACTCCAATTAGTAACTACAGGAAAAAAATTGTTTAATGAGAAAAGATAATATGAAAGTGAAACATAACAGACAAAAGTATAATGATTTGAATTGAGATGAGATAATCAAAATAAAATGAGAAAAATTAAAAGAGGGGAAAGCTGTGTAGAAAATGTTAGAATAATATAACATATGAATAGAACACAAAAAAGGAACATGAAATTTAGTTTTGTGTCTGTATAAAGAAGTTAACCAGGGACCATGCTATTTTCAAAAAGATGTTTTACTTGTATTTTTTTGTATGTGTGAAACGCCAAATAAACTTTATTAAAAAAAAAAAACTGCCTCGATCTCATCTTCTGCAATAGTTTGAATTCAATTTACGGAATACAAAATTAAAGAACCCTTTTCCAACAGTGACCACAACATGATTGACTTTGTCTCAACATACGTCTAACACAAAAATCATCACAACAATGGAACCCCAATTATAACTTCAGAAAAGGCAACTATGATCTTATAAACAACGATCTCTCATCCTTTGATTGGCAATTTCTATTCACTGGATGCAATACTGTAGAAGACCATTACAATTATATTTTACTCTGAAGTCAAGAGAGTCATCAAACCATATGTTACCATTAACAACTCCCAAAACCAGAAAAAAAAACCAATTACCCATAACAAAATAAAGGAAAGCTTCAATCCAAAAGGTAATCACTTTGGCAGAAAAAACAATCTGGTCTCACGTCTGGTCAACACCAATTATCACATTAAATAAGAAGAAAAAACCAATTCTCCCGCGCTTTCTACAATTTTGTAAACAACAAACTAAAAGACTCAAGGTCCATCCCCACCCCTGAAAGGACCTAATGTAAAAACTGCAACGATGACACTATTAATGCCAACCTCTTCAAACACATTATTTGACTCATTATTTTGTAAACAGCAGTGGATCATGCCAGTATTTCCTAATCGAACCACAGACAACTACAATGATCTAATATCGATTTTACAGAGAAAATGTTGAAAAAGCACTATGCAATCGAAAACCATCTCTATCTTTGGACCGGACGGAATATGTGCCTTCTTAAAAAAGCTACCACTGCCATTGCTGAACCTCTAAGCAAATCTTTGAAAAATCTTTCAGGACCAGCTCCTTGAACAAAAAACTATGGTCGCAAGCCATAGTCATTCCCATCTTCAAAAAGGGAGACCTCAGCCTAGTTGAAAATTACAGACCAATCTCTTTATGCTGCATTACCTGTAACACAGTTGAGAAAGTCCAGAAAATATTTACAAGAAGAGTTCTCCACTCCTCTACTTCGTTGCGCAGAATACCTTATGCCACCAGACTTGAAATTCCAAGACCTAACAACCTAGAACTATGCCGCCTTTTTGGTCGATCTAAGTATAGTATATAAAATCATACATTGCAATGTCCCTACCTGTCAATGAATACTTCAGCTTCAACCATAACAACACAAGAGCAAACAATAGATACAAACTCAAGGTTAATCGCAACAAACTTGATTGCAGGAAATACGATTTCAGCAACAGAGTGGTCAATGTCTGGAATATTCTACCTGACTCTGTGGTTTCTTCCCGAAACCCTAAAAACTTTTAACCATAGACTATCTACTATTGACCTCACCCCTTTCCCAAGAGGTCTGTAGGAGGCATGCATAAGTGACCAATATGCCTACTGTCCCTGTCCTGTTGTTTCTTTTATTTTTATTTTTCTTATATGTATCCATGTATTCATTACTATGTTTTTACTTATACCTATTATTTTGTAAGCAATTGACAAAAATAAATAAATATTTCCCCTACCTGAGTTTTATTCCTTGTGCTAAAAGCAAAACATTTGTAATGCTTCATTTCAAGGCCTCTGGACATTGTGAAAGTTTCCTTTCAAAGCAATGATGTGGCTATTGGATGGGGTAGGCCATATGCCATGGTGGGAGGCAAGCAGAGACCTACAGGGCTGGCTGCAGGGTGAGGCTGTGGCGATCAGATGGGGGTAGGCCACTGTTGACCACCCTTCCCAGCCGTGCTTCCCCGAGGGGACACCTGGCTATGCTTACCTGTTTTGCTGCTGGAGAGATCAGGAGCAGCCTGAAGTGGGTGTTCGGGAGTAGGCCAAGATGAGTGGGAGGCCACCACATTGTAGTTCGCGGCAAAGGCAGGCAGACTGGATCACATGGCAACGTGGTCGAGGCAAGGGAGCCAAAGAGCAGCTGCAGCTATGCCACGGTGTGACTCTAAGGCACTAAGGCAAGGTGTGTGAGGCCAATAAGTAGGACAGGGAGGGGCCAGCCAGTAATTTAACAACTGGTTCAGCCCAAGTGGTGCGAACCAGTTAATACCCTTTTAAATACAAGTGATAATATTAATATCTTTTAGTTTCTTGTATCCCTGACAATATTTTGGATATTTTAAAGATTGTAGCAGGTAATTTTTATTTTTTATAACATTGAGAATGTACTTAGACTTATGATACAATTTTTTTTAAATCTAGCTAATCAGCAAAAGAAACGTAGTTAGTCCTCAAGTTGAAGAGCACAACTGAGCCCTGAATATGTCATCACAGTTGTTAAGTTAGATGGACTGGACCTGATGACAACCATTTTAGAGATGGTCATTAAGTGAACATGATTGTTAAGCAAATTCATTTAACCCAGTAACATTTTTTTTTGCCAGAAATGCAAAAAACACCAGAAAATGGCAAAAACCATCAAAAATCATAGTCATGTGATTGAGGGACTCTGCAAATGGCCATAAAGGTGAGCCAGTTGCCAATGCCTAAAATGACCATGGGAAAGGGTGAAAGGTGGCCATCATATTTTTGAAATTAGGCCATAAATAGCTTTTGGGCAGGCTGTTGTAACTTCCAATGATTGTTAAGTGGCTGGTCATAAGTGGAGGACTTCCTGTACAGGAAAAAAAATGCTGAAACTGGCAAAAAATGCTTTAAGAGATAGGACCCAACTGCTCACCCAAGATTCAGTCCTCAGAATGGTTTGCCAGCAATTGTAATGAAATGTACACTTATCTGAAACTTTCTATTTTCTGCAATATTTTTGCATTTTAAGTGGTCATTTTATAAGCCTAACTGACTAATTTGGGTTCCAATCAAATGTACGTAGATGTCTGAATAAACCTTACTAGAAGCACTTAATCTTGGTAACAACTAACTTAATAAAATATTGCTCTAATAATAATTTAAACCTGTTTCGCCCTTGAAGACAATCCAAGTGATGATCAAGTTTAAAAGCACAATCCTATATGCTAATCAGATATGAATGAATACTCTCCAAAAAAAAAGGCTACATATTTTTGTTATAATATGGTTACTAAAAGCTTTAATTTTTTTAAGTAAATATTTAAAAAAATAAATGCACATATAATCTGTAAATGACTGTTCACAAACAAAACAAGAAATGTTTCCTGGATTAAATACAGGTGAAACTCGAAAAATTAGAATATCGTGCAAAAGTTCATTTATTTCAGTAATGCAACGTAAAGGTGAAACTAATGAGATAGACTCATTACATGCAAAGCAAGATAGTTCAAGCTGTGATTTGTTCTAATTGAGATGATTATGGTTTACAGCTCATGAAAACCCCAAATCCACAATCTCAGAAAATTAGAACATTGTGAAAAGGGTTCAATATTCTCGGCTCAAAGTTGTCCCACTCTCATCAGCTAATTAAGCCATAACACCTGGCAAAGGGTTCCGAAGCCTTTAAATGTCTCAGTCAGGTCATAGGAATCACAATCATGGGAAAAGACTCTGACCTGACAGTTGTGTAGGAAAACCATTGACCCCTCCATAAGGAGGCGGAAAAGCCTCAAACAGGTAATTGCAAAAGAATTGATGTTTCCAGAGTCCATATCAAAGCACATTAATGAAAGTTTTGATGTGGAAGTGGAAAAGTGTAGAAGAAAAGGTGCAGAGCAGCGGGATGACCGCAGCGCTGGAGAGTGTTGTCAGGAAAAGGCCCATTCAAAATGTTGGGGACTTTCACAAGAAGTGGACTGAGGCCTGGAGTCAGTGCATCAAAGAGCCACCACACACAGACGGATCCTGGACATGGGCTTCAAATGTCGTATTCCTCTTGTCAGCCGCTCCTGAAACACAAACAATGTCAGAAAGCGTTTTACTGGCGCAAAAGAAAAAACAACTTGGTCTGTGCTCAGGTGGTCCCAGCCTTTTCTGATGAAGCAACTTTTGCACATCTCATTGAAAGCCTAAGGACCAGAGTCTGGAGAGGCACACACTGCAGATGGCTTGAAGTCCAGTGTGAAGTTTCCATCTGTGTTGATTTGGGGAGCCAATGTCATTGCTGGTGTTGGTCCACATGTTGCTTCTATTAAGTCCAGAGGTCAACTGCAGCCATCTACCAAATTTGGAAGCAGTTCATGCTTCCTTGCGCACAGTTGAGCTTTATGGGGATGCTTGACTCATTTTCCAGCAAGATTTGGTCAGCATGCCCGACACTGCCAATAAGCACCCAAAACCTGGTTCAATGACCGTGGGATTACTGTGCTTTTTGGTCAGCTAAACTTGCCTGACCTGAACCCCATAGAGATCTATAGGCATTGCCTAAGAGAAAGATGAGAGACTATGAGATCATACAATGCAGAAGAGTGAAGGTCGCTATTGAAGCATCCTGGTCTTCTTATTAACACCTCAGCAGGGCCACAGGCTGATAGTTCATGCTCACGCCACATTGAGGCAGTAATTGCTACAAAAGGGCCCAAGCCAAAGAACTGAAGTATCATATAGCATGCTTAATACTTTCGTGTAGGTCTGCATTTGTTCTATGTACAATCCTTGTTTTATTGATTGCATGTCATATTCTAATTTTCTGAGATTGTGGATTTGGGGTTTTCATGAGCTGTAAGTCATAATTATGACACACCATGGCTTGAACTATCTTGTTTTGCATGTAATGAGTCTATCTCATATATTATTCATATTTTATGTTACATTCCTGAAATAAATGAACTTTTGCACGATATTCTAATTTTTTCGCATTTCACCTGTAAGCACCATTAATTCAACATTCTTTTAAATAATTTTACTCATCAGTTTCTTGGTAGATTAGTAATTTGAACAAAAAAATTCTAGCCAAGTAGAATATAAGAAATACTAGAAAACTCTTACAGAATTTTTAACCAAGAGATTAAGCAATACAGTAAATGATACACATATTTTATCAGTATTAATTATACATATCCACTAATTTTATGGGTGCATGAAACTGATATTTGGGAAAATACTTCATAATACCTGCAAACTTTGTTGTTCTGAGAAAGCTGTTTTTAAAACTTTCCTATTGCCTGCATATTAAGCAGAGTTGATCGTGTGATGACCCTTAGTCTCACAACTCCTGCAAGCAATGCACTGTATATAGATATTCTAAATGTCAGAGATCAAAAAGATAGTCTTCAACTGACAGGCAGATGATAAAGTCACTGTTGGCAACCATCCCTCAGGAGAAATTTCAAAAAGTGAACAATCACAGAAGGGCCCAGATTCTATGCATATAACTTCTAAAGTTAGAGCTTAGTCTTTTAAGATTTGATGGAATGGGTAAGTTGCTATGGGAACAAGTCGTTCTTAGATAATCTGGTCCTTGGCAGTTTTTCAGTTGTATAAGCAGACAAAATTGGAAACTAATGTAACAATATCAGCACAAAAATATAGTTATGGAAGATACAAATTGACAACTTGGTTGCTATTAAATATAAGATCTAAAATTGTTTTTTTTAAAAGCAGTCCAGTATATAAATACATCCTGATGTTTGGGAGGAGGGAGTGAATTTATAATATACAAAACCTTATTTAGATCTGTTAGAATTGATAATGGTAATCCTGTCACTTTTAGGAAAAATGAAACTGACAGAACATCAAGAATTGATAGAAACATTACAAGTAATTTATTAAATCAGATGTATTCATAATCCAAAAACCAGTTGCATAAGAGATATTATAAAGTCACAAGTTACTGAAACTCTTGTGAGGCAGCAGTCAAGATCAGTATCGATACTAAAGCTTATTTGAATTAAAATTCATCTTATTTGTTGGTGGCTGTTTAACTCCTGATTTTATTGATTAAAATTATGTTAATGTAGTTTTCTTGGTTTTGCCGTTGCTTTCTTTAATGAGTCAATATCTCTAGTAACCTCTCTCATCCAAAACCTAGCAGATCTAACCTTGCTTAGATTCTGAACCCAGATATGAGCAATCAGGTACTACCAGTTGTTGAAGCTGTAACTCTTAAAATTATCTCAAAAATTGCCTTGAGGAAATTTAGATTTAAAGAATATTTTTTTTGGTATAACCCTAAGGGTTTGTACTTTCTACGTAGTTATCTCTTGATGAAAGTGAAATTAACTTTGGTCCTAGAAATAGACTGGAAGTCAAATGGAAATACAGCGGAACCTCGAGTCGAAATCGTAATCTGTTCCAGGACTACGACTACAACCAATATGGTCATGACCGGTAGCACGACCAACTGCATGCATAGACAAAAATTTGTGTGGACTGCACATGCGTGGAAGGGGAATCTGCCACGGCCGGGTTTGTTTGCCACCTGATTTCTGAACTTCAAAAATCTGGTGGATTTTTTGGTCAGAACCCGATTTGGTCGCAAACAGAAGGGTTAGCAACCCGAGTTCCACTGTAAAACATTTGGCTCAATCAGACATATGTGAAGTTCAACAACTTCTGCCCTCTTCAAAATCTTATCCTAAATATCCTAACAGCTCTTATTTTCAACACTTCTTTTTCCTGCACTTTCAAGGAAACCAAAATAACTTTTCAGTGAGGCATTTTATAACTACGTGGATCAACACATCCACTCAAGTCCTTATAAGCCAACAAAACATTCAGACAGTATATTGTCTTTAGCAGCTTGTCTACATCCTCATAGCCCAAAAAACCAACTTCAGCAATGTAGTAATGATTACTCAAGATCTCCTGAAGCTGGATGACTTCTTCAAAAATGGTGCCTTGCAATCAAGCTTAATTCAGCAATAGGTATACAAATTATCAGCCTTCAAGTGAAGTTCCAGAACCATATTTTATTATGCGATAGCTTTCCAAAGTACCTGAGGTAATACTGGACAGATCTCTACCCTTCTGACCATACCTGTAAAAAATAGCTGCAAAATTGGAAGGCCACAATTTACTGAACAGACTGGCTAGAATAGAACTCAAGGCCCACAGGCCGAATCTGGCCTGCAGTGTGCTTAGATTTGCACCATGGGGCCACCCTGCCAACAGCAAAAGACCAGCCTCCTGAGCTCCGTTTTCGCTGGCAGAGGGTTGCAGGAGCCCGTTTTTTCTGGCAGAGTGGTCAGGCTACCATAGGCACCTCCAACATGAATGACATCGAGCAGGCCATGCCCATCCTAGCCACACCCACGCCAGCCCGAAGTCAAACACAACCTTCATGCGGCCTTCAATGAAATTGAGTTTGACACCCCTGGGCTAGAACATCCTGGGGTGCTGATGCTAACACCTTACAAACAACAGCCCTGGCTTGATTTGTTCCACAGCTGAACATTGTGCCAGTGTGTGGCTTTACAGTGTCTGGCTCCACCAGACAATGTGTATCATCTCTGGAACACTGCATCCCATTTGTGCATACTGGTTACCAGTATGTTGCAATATCATATTGCCCCAGATACTAAGACAAGTTCTTGTTTAGTTATGGTCAAGGGTGCTAATCAACAAGGTCCTCCCTGTTCACCAGGACAATGCATAGCCCATAACAAGATTGAAATCCCATGGGCCAGCATGGAAAACAATGATTTGCTTAACATCCAGCCAGTTTAACCCCCATGTCTTGAGAAAAGAATGGTCAAAAGTACCTTCTTGTGGCCTGACCATCCCTCTGCTAAAACCAACTGATTTTGACTTATCTTGCTCTAGCTGGACAAGATTGAACAGAAACTGGGCGAATTGCCTCAGCCTATTAGTGCTGATGGAAAGATCCCCTTTGTTTTGACAGTGGTGCTGACATACAAACTACTAAACATATTGTGGGCAACATACTGCCCACTTTGTGCATTCTCTGGTTCCCTAGAAGTCCTTCATGAAGCAATGCCAGAGGCAATTTCCTGGAAGCTGAATTGGACATCCAGTTGTGAGGCCACTGTAGTTTTGTGTATAATTTACATAGATTGTGTATCATATGCTAAATAATAATCAAAAAAAGCAAACTGCCTATGGCTGAAGACACTCTATGCTTATAAGAATGTTTTAATGTGACCAAGTGCTTATGGGCAAAGCTTTTCATATTCCAGTTTATTTAAATTGTATCTCTAGATTTGCGTCAAGTGTGGAAAGAGAAAAGTTGCAAATTAAATGAGCTCGTTCCTTTTATGTCTGCCATTTTTTTAAACCAAGCAATGCATTTGATGAACCAATTACTTTTGCCTATTTTGGCAGTCTCATGCTTTTGCCTGACCGCCCACTCACCCACCCACTAAATCGGTTAAGTTTTGTGTTATTGATCAATGGTTGACATTATCTTTGTGACTTTATGTCTCACACAGTAATCTCAACTAGCATCTTGCACCAATCAAATATATCTGATAGATAACTTTTCCCACATGGATTTTAAAACTAATAGCAGGCAAATAAGGAATGAAAACTGACCACCTCCTTAAATCCTCTTAGAAATGTCACATTCACCAATCCATTGATTAGGAACAAGTTATAACCAATAGCTTATATAGTCCTAACTGATGGTAGTCTTTGTAAATTGACTTGGTTTAAATTTATTCAGAGCAAGTAACTAAAAAAATGTAGATGCAAAACTTATTTTTTCCAAAGTAAACTAAAATGGAAAACAAAACACAATGCTCAACATCAAATGTTTAAAAATTACACATTTCAGAGGCTACTGCTTTAAAATATTAACATTTGTTTGCTTCCACAGTATAATAGGGAAAGAATGCAGCATGACCTTTAAAAATGAAGCACTGTAGTAAAGTTATTTTAAGTAAATCAAAGTGGCATTTTGGGCATATAATTAAAACGTATAAAACGACTTGTAAAGTAGGTAGAATAGCATTCTAAATAATTTAAGAACGATCATACCAGAAAAAAATCCAATACTTTTCAGGTTCAAGGATTATTTACAAAGCTGGCCCACATAAGCAAGTACATATCACACATCAGCGCTAGCTTTTGTCCATTAAAGTACAGGAATTTCATGGGGCTTATTACACATGGTAATTATGTCGTCCTTTATTACTTTAAAGCAGATGTGAAGTTTGGAAATCATATTACAGTAAAAAGCCCACGGCAGCATTTTTACAAATGCAGCATATGCTGAATTGTGATAAATTAATATAGATACAAAATTAGGAACGTGGAAACAACTAGTACAGTGCGCTAGAAAGGCAAAATATTTCTGTATTTTTTTTACTGCCTTCTCGCCGCTTCATGGGAGGAACTGGAAAAATCGAAGACGTCCGTTTGCTTCACCTCTCGCTGAAGCCAAGAAACATGAAATCCCCCCCCAACCAAAAAAAAAAAAGTTCTTCGTGCCGCTCTCCTCCCTGTCTATTTCTAGATTGGTAATCTGTGTAGAAAGGGGGGACTTTCCAAAGAGGCCTTTGGCCAGTTACTCTTCTGGATCAAAAGCATAAAAGTTGACTTGTTGCACGGAAAAAACGTCAATTATTTCACTTATCTGCGCCGGGAAGGGGGTGGGTGGGAGTCAAACCCCCCTCCCCGCCTCAAGCTCCTTGGAAAGGGAAAAGACTCCCAACGCCTACAAATATAAATTAGGCCCAGAAAAAAAAGAGTCGTTCGTCTCTGACGAAAGAGACGAGCCCAAGTCGCAGCATCCAGAACCACCCCACGCTCCCCGCTGCTGCCAGGCGGCACCTTCTCCGTTCAAAGTATTTCGCGAAGAGCGGCGAAATACCGCCCAGTTCCTCCAGATCTGTTCACGGGAGCAGGCGCCACTCAGGCAACCGCCCACTCTCGTCGCGTCCCGCTAAGCTCGGCTCCGTGCCCGGGCGGATTCCTCTCGTCACGCGCACAGACGGCGCTCAAGGGAGGCCATTATTTTCCGTTGGTGGCAGAACCACGCCCCAGGCCGTCCTAAGGGGCAGCGGGAGGGGCACGCGCGTTGGCAAAGAGTAACCCCTCTCCACGCACACGGTGACAGTATCAGTTGCACATCCCCACCGAGGAGACCGCCCCCCGCGCGCCCTGGCGCAACTGCGATTCGCGCTCGCAGACCCTTGAGCCCTTTTTCCACAAACGCAGCCGCTCCGCAAACTCATTTAAAAAGCGCGTACAAACATGCTGGTCATGAGTGACAAAGCCGTTTGATTGACTCACCAACGGCCGAACGATAACCCGAGAATATCACAAAATCCCGCCCTCTCTGCTAATATTATGCATCCCGCGATGAGGATGGAAACCTAAGAAATAGAATGTGGTTGAATGTTTCCGGTTTCTGATTGACCTTTTGAAGTACGTACCACAAGTCGGAAAAGAGTGATGAAAATACGTCGGGATAAGTATTGTGGTAATAAACAAATATAACAGAGGTCTTCATTTCACCGCTGCGCTTAGCACTAAGCACGCTTTCCGTTCAAAATGGCTTTTGATTTCTAAGAAAGTCTGCCACTTTCATTTGCCCGTTGGAATAGATCCCTTCCCTGTTTTTTAACGAAGGGAAAATAGTTTGGTTAGTCAGTGCCCTGCTTCTTCGCAGGTCAACTGGCAAAATTTTACAATACATTCTGCTAACCGGCGTGAAAACCTGCCCCTTTATAAATGCGAGATTTAAAAGATGTAAACAAAAAAAAAGTGGCTTTGGCTAGCGAGTCGAACACACGAACTTTTCCTAACCAGATTAAAAAACGCGTTTGATATCCATCCTTTCAGAACCGAAACACACTTTACGGGTCGGAGAATGCGTTTCTTAATTATTACCTTGTCAAGGCATCAGAATTCAACCCATTTTAAATTCACGTTATGTATGTATGTAGCTTCTTCTAGTAGTTTACAAAAACTTAAGACTACATGCCAATTTAAACATTTAAGGGATGCGAGCCTTTGAAATTTGCCATTTAATTCCTCTTGCCCGGCCGCACGCTGGAAGGTCTGAAATACAGCCTCAAAGACATAATGGCTTTGGCTCCTTGATCGAAACAGCGGCAATACCAATCTCGAGCGTAGCGCTAGAAGAGCGCTACGACTGACGTAAGTCAACAAAGGTCACGTGGCCACGCCTAAGTGCATTGATTGGCTGCGTGGGCACAGGGAAACGGGGTGGGGAGGGGGGGGTCACGGTGGCGGCGTGGGGTTCGCTGTGTGACACAATTACAACAACTTTGTTCAGCTGCTGGGGAAGTTTGTACAGACAACAAACACATCCCACGCGGGCGGGCGCGGGTCCCTGTCACCTGGACACCACTCACTTTTCGCCGCTGGGGCTGGCGGCTCAACAGCGATGTAAACACTGCTCCGTCACCGCCGCCAGCAGCAGCAGCAGCAGCAGCAGCAGCAGCCTCCTCCTCCTTCTCCTCCCACTCCCCCCCCCCCCGTCTTCAGCCCTGGGGCNCCCCCCCCCCCCAGTCTTCAGCGCTGGGGCTCCCTTCCTGCTCCCTCCTCCTCCGATCAGCGGGGCTTCCCCCCGCCTTTCTCTCCCTCCCCCTCTCTGCCGGCTGTTGTTGTTGTAATAAAAGTTGTGGTGGTGCGTGTGTGTCGGGCACCCCGCCCCGCCCGGCACTGGGGGGGTGTTGGGGCACGCGGGGAGGGGGGCTTGCGATCTTGAGTTAATTACGTTGCGTTTCCATGAAATCGTGTGGAGTGTCGCTCGCCGCCGCCGCTGCCGCCGCCGCTGCCTCTACTGCTTTCGGTGATGAGGAAAAGAAAATGGCGGCGGGGAAAGCGAGCGGCCAGAGCGAGGAGGACTTCGCCACCCTGACAGCGGAGGAAAGAGAACTCCTCTCTGGCCTCGACAGGTACTCAAACAGCAGCCTCCGTGTCCCGGCTCGTCCGGTGATTTCTCTTGCCTGCCTGCCCGCCCGCCCGAGGTGTACGAGTGAGCGAGTGTGTGTGCGCGTGAGAGGGAGAAAAAGCGAGTGTGAGTGTGGCGGTGCTTTTGGGCCGGAGTCAGGGCTCTGCCCCTGCCAGTGAGTGTGAAGGAGCGCACGGAGCGATCTGTTTGGGGCGGGGTGGGCTGGGGGACTCCGCGAACGTGTCTGTTTTGCTCAATCTCTCTCTGTCGCTTGATTTCCCCCTTGTGCAGCCGACTCTTCGGATTTTTAAGGCTTCATGAAGATGGCGCCAGAACGAAGGCCTTGCTGTTAAAGGTAAGGGGACTGGGGGGTGGGGGGAGGAGGTAACCGACCAGGGAGCCACCCTCCCGGGTTTGTGTGTGTGTATTTGTGTAGGAGCCTGTGTGAGTCTGCTGGAGAGCTGCGGAATTAAACCGTCGCCTCGCGACCGTGAGGTTCGGCATCCCCTTCCTCGCCTGGCTCTCGGGAGAGAACCGCTCGGCTCTTCGTTTCTCCGACCCACTGGAATAGAAAGCTCCCGTTGCCCACTTTCAGGGTTTTATCTAAAAAGTAGCGTGGAAGGTGCCGCTCCGATTCTCTCCATTTCGGAGCGGTTTATCTGAATAATAAAATCGGGCGATATTTAATAAGGACTGGTTGCTGAAGGCAACGAACTGGATCGAATTGAATCGCTGAAAATGAATTGATATAAATAGGAAGTAGGGCGTTGAAGAAACGTGGTGCCTCTTTCGTGATGTGTCACTCTCAGGAGTCTGTAGCAAACTGATTTGTTTACTCGTGGTGTATCCATCTTCCTTGTAACGTGCATCTTCATTGAACGATTTGCTTTTTCTTCAGCTTTTTACTTCGTAGGACGTTTGTCGAGAACGGGTTGTAGGTTGCGGCTTTTTTTGTACAACGGACTAAAGAGGTATCTTCTTTGGGTTAAAAAAAAGTTCTTGGTCCTGTCATTTAGTGAAGTAATGGCTTCTCTTGGCCCAAGATGGCCGGACAGGGAGGAGAAAGAACTTGATGGGAGGAGGTAAACAGAAATAAATACTCGGAATGTGCATGCAAATATGTGTGAAATGTTTGACTTTTTAGGACTGCATAGGCTAATGTGTCAAAAGAGTTTTCCTAGTTGAATTTACTAAAAGCAGAATATTGTGTTTACAGATCTATTGGTAAATCTTATTAACCTGTAGCATATCTACCTAAATTTAATAGATTTAGATACAGCAAATTAATTTATGGGACAAACATTAGACAACAAGAAATGGTTTATATTGCATTATTTGAGGGGGTTTTTTTAGTGCTAGTATCCCACAGCTTTAATTTAGATGTAATGATTTTCTTATTTTAAGAATGATTGTTCATTGAATGTATTGGTCTACTTTTGGTATAATATAAACTCTGCATTTCTTTTATATAACCAAGTAACTTAGCTTAAAGATTAATGATTTAGGGTTTTTTTTTTTTATAAGAGTGGAAGTTCTTGTTTCTGGTGACATTNATTTAGGGTTTTTTTTTTTTATAAGAGTGGAAGTTCTTGTTTCTGGTGACATTGTTTTTAAAAAGGCAATCTCTACCAAAGGTTGACATTTTCTATGTCAAATATCTATGATGGGAGCTGTCTGACTTTGAAATCTTCAAGTGTTTCATTTTCTGGCACAAGGTGAAACTACAGTATATTGAAAGAGTTATTTTTGATGTTTGAAATGTTAGACCACAGTATTAATGTTTTATATGATTTTGAAGAAAAGGGTTCTAATATGTTATTAATTCCTCTGTAACTTAATTTATGTATTTATCTACAGTATAATTTTAGGAAAATCATGGGTTAGTTTTGTTTCATTGGTGTAAGTTTAATGCTTAGTGTGTACTATAGTATATGTTGTGATCTTCTACTCAGTATTTTAAAATGGTTTGTATATTAAACCTAGATTAGAATTTTAATTGTATGAATATCAGAAGTCAGATAATATTGGTCCTGCTCTCACAGAATTGATAAAACTGAATGGCAGAGTTTCAGCCATAATTTTTCTCACTTTTGCCTGGAAATTAAATGGGAATCTTCTGCATGTAAATTATTTGCTTTGCTATAGTAAGTACTTCAGCTCTTTCTTTACATGTATTTCTACTCAGTAATATATATTGTTGACTTTGATAGGGATTACTCCAGGTAAGTGGATATAGCATAAACGGTATCAGAAATTGTATATCAAAAGAAAACATTTTAAACAGCCTATGGTTCTGCAAAAAGAGCGAAGTCAAACACTTCTCATACTGGTGCCTTTGAAAATATTAGGGTAGTAACTTTCAGAATTCCCAGCTATCAAAACGTATTGTTTCCATCAAATTTGAGATTGAAGAAGACTATGCTAAATATTAAAGTTTATTTTCTAGAATAAGTCACATCAAGCAAAGAAAATGGTACCTTAAGGTACCTAATGCTACCTTAACCATCATTAATTGGTTCCATGAAATGATGACTATCAAAAATGATGAGTATAAAACAGATTTTCCACATAAGGAATAACGAACATAGTGAGTCACAAGGCAAACAACACTAGACAAGTTCTAGCTTGTATGTTGAGTACCAAACAATCAGTACCTGGACAAATTTTTGTGTCAAAACGTATTGAGTACCAAATTTGATGAGTTTCAAAGCAGTTGAGTACTGGGGTACCACTCTAATTGAATTATATAGGATATAAATTATAGATTTGTTATAGACAGATGTTTATGTGTGAGTCCAGAATATAAGCATTTTAGGTAAGGTAGCCTAAGTCAAAGAGTGATGGTCATAAGTACCCAATGCTCGATGATAATAAAGTCAGAGAATTCAACAAAACCCTCAATTCAGACCTCTTTGCCCTGGTATGCTCCAGGAGTTTTAGTCTACAATTCAGTTTGTATTGCAAGATGTATGGTGTAAGGTATAACAATTCATCTGAAGAAACAAGTTTAGAAAGATTGCTTTAAGAAATAATGAGAATAGTAGGAAATTGGAATGAGGAATTCTGCATTCTTAAATGTTAATACTGATGTTTATAATCAGTGAGAGAAAGCAATCTAATAATTCTCCAAACCATTTTACCTTTTTAAAGGCAAAATTAAAGCTGCAAGTTAAATATTTTAAAATCTGTGTGGGTTTCAGCCTGAGTTCAGTATTGTTCATTAATAGTTATATGGAAGGTTTGTGGTTTTGTTGTTTAAGACAGCTTTCATATTGTAGGAAAAGTTGAAGAAACTATTGCTTATGTGCAAAATCAGGATTCTGAATCCAGAGACGCTGGTATTTGTACATGGATGATAAATGAGATACCTGTGTAAGAGCGGGGAAATGTCAAGTATTTTCCTATTGAATAGTGATTAAATCCATGATCACCATGAAACCTGTGTCTCAAGCTTGGTATTTGTGTTTCTTTTGATAGATTGTTGCAGTTGTTTTATAAGAAAAATTTAGTTAAATATTCTACAAAGTGATAACCATGTTATGAATCAGCTCCCACCAGTAGTAATGTACATTAATACATTTGCATAGCAGGTATGACATTGACTGAATTTAATGCACATGAAGTTGATAATTCATTTGCATGATAAATCCACGGCTAATAAGTATCTAGAAGGTTTGATTTTATTTTTCAACACTATAGCTTATATAATGGCATCCTGACTTGCGTTCATTTTCTACTGCTTCAGTGTATTGTTCTGTAATCTTGAAAACATAATGCCATTTGGATTTTAAAGGATGTACAGCTTATGTTCTAGTATAACCACTTTTATGTTGAAATATCAAGTTAATTCCAGGAAAGTTTGAACAGTTGAACCAAAATTAGAGTAATGCACCTTACCAAAATCTACTTCAGTTTTAATTTATATAAGTAATCTTTTGCCTTGTTCTTAAATCAGTTAAGGTCTTACCACTTTTGATATGCAATCTACTAATTTGCCAGACTTATATAGAATAGTAAATTTTAGGTGAAAGTAATATCTGTATTTAAATTTTATGATATAATGAATATCATAATAAAGCAGTAACCTTCAAAATACATTTTGCTAATTTATGAATATGTTTTGTTACTATATTGTTGATATGGTTGAGTTGAGATTTTATATAGTGGTTCAGAATATTTTTTTAATTTATCTGTTCTAATCTCTAGCTACACTGAATTCCAGCCTTACAAATATATGAACATTTGCATATACCTTGCTCCCCCCCCCATAGCATAGAAGCTATCTCTAATATTTTTGATGATTTTATATGTGTGCTGCTTTATTTATTTCTTAGATTTATACAGTCTTTTATTGAGAAGCTCAAAGCTGTGTAGTTAGTGCTTTCCCTCCTGTTTTTAATCACAACAATAATTGTATGACATAAATTGAACTTTATATCATTATATCTCAATCTGGACTTATTATATAGATTTCAGGGAGCCAGTTTTCTTTAGCCAATAGAAAAAATGCTGGGGATAGAAATCCACATATCTGGAGTTGTGAAGGTTGGGAACACTATGGATAGATGTTTACTGAGTTTTTGTTAGTGGTATATTGCATAGATTCATATATTTGGATTATACAAAAAAGTGCATGTGAAGTTTAATTTGTGAAACTGTCAGCTTCTTGAACTACTCGTACATTGCTTCAGATCAAATGCATATAACTAAAGCATAACTCTTGGAAGATATTAATATTGTAATGGCATTATCTGGTATATGGACCTAAGATATTAATGTAGTTAGCAACTTGAAATGGCATTTTTGTACACAGTTTGAATATACAGTATATTTAATATGTAGTCCACCAAGTTAAATATTATAAGCATAATTATTCTTATTGGCTAGAAATGTTAAGTATCAATTTCTTAATGTGTATTTGCATGCAATCACAGATAATTGTTTATATTGCCTGTTTACTAATAGTTTAGCAAAATTCTGATTGACAATTCTACAGTATTAAAAAAGAAAGTGGAATTGCAGAGTATTTAATATCTTAATGTTACTAAATATATTTTTATAGCAGATGTTAAGCCAGATACTGAATCTTGATAGATTAAAAGGATAGGTAATGCAGTATACTGTTCACTTAGAAAAAGAGTTTAGTTTGCATAATCATAATGATATAGGATTGTTCCTAGGTTTCTTTAAAAAAAATAAAAATGAAGGGAATCTTGAACTTTTTTTCTTTTTATTCATTCATTGTGTTTCTATACAGCCTAAGAATATATTTCATGAAATTGTGTGGGTTTCATTTTCCAAGGTGGCTAATTCATGAATATGCAGGCATGTATGAGCTGATGCATAAAAAAAATTATTCCCCAACCATAATAGTTAAAAAAACAATTATTAACTGATATTAATCCTGGTATAATCTAATAATGTACTGGCGATTTGTTGGTCACATAATCTCCAACCTCCTTTCTTAATAACCTGCTCTGCTTTCTGGCTCTAGTCAGTACAGGTAGTCTTACACTTACAACAGTTAATTTAGTAACCAAAATTACAAGGGTACTGAAAAACATGATTTATGATTGTTTTTCATATTTACGACTGTTGCAGCATCTTCATGGTCATGTGATCCAAATCCAGGCATTTGACAATTGATTCACATTTATGATGGTCTCAGAGTCATGTGATAATTTTTTGCAAGTTTTTGATAAGCAAAGTCAGTAGCTATCATGTTACTAATTTGCTTCCCCATTGACTTTGCTTATCAGAAAGTTATCATGTTACATTATGTTACTAACTTAATCACAGTGATTCACTTCACGACTGTTTGCAAAATTCACTTAACTGTCTTGTTTAGCAACAAAAATTTTGGGCTCAGTTTGATTGTAGAGTGCTGAATGATGGAAAAAATAGAAGTGCAGTCTCTGCTCCGCAATCAGTAGAGAAATCATTGCAGAATCCAATCTGGGTCGGTCACCAGGACCAGAGATTTTGTCTTCGAGCTTCCGGACTCATGCTGGATGGAGCCCATCTTCAGGGAAGTTTTCTCTTATCTGCAAGAGAGATCATTTTTGAGTTGTCATTTTTGGTTAATAAACCGGGATATCCTTTTTTAGAAGAAGGGTAAGGAAAAAAATAAAATAACCGTGTGTATGTGCATGCATGCGTACTATATATGTATGTGTGAGGTTGTGTATAAATACAAATTCCTATTTCACTTCTGTGAATAGTTTCTGTGGATAGTTAGAGGCCTGGTAGTTTGAGAGTTCTGCACATCTTGGTTATATCTAGTACTCAACCTTTCTGAACTCTGAGATTGGCCTTAGGATCTGTCAAGAGTCATTCTTCCAGTTTAGGAACCACAAGCCCTGAGTGGTCTCACCACCAGTTGGATCACTTTAGCTTTTATTTTTCATATCCTCTCTAATTCCTCCTTCAGACTCTATAGTACTCCAAATTCTCATGTTCTATCTTCCTGATGTTTTTATCACTTGGCTGTTATGCCATTTAATGTATTCTGTTGTTGCCTGTATCTTATATCTTGCCACTATTTGTTAAATTGTCTCTGAGGTCTCTTTGCATCTTGGGTTCTATCTAATGTGGTTTACTCCTTCTTGTATGGATTTGGTCCTTACTGCCTGTTCTTGTGTGCTCTGATCAAGTGCCTGTGTGCTGCCTTTTAGTCTATCCCTTTCAGTCACTGGTAAGATATCCCAGTGTCAGCCACCTCAGCGATTTCTTAAAAGTACATTCCAGGTTTATCTGATCACCTGAGCCAACTGGACTTTTGTCAGCTTACAGAATTTACACAATAAAAAGAGGTGCTTTTGAATCAGTCTTGACCCCTGGGACAACTGCAGTTTCTTGGCAACATTGCCTTCCAATGGCTAAGAAAAAGTGATTGACCCAAAGTCATCTAGCTCAGGGGTCTCCAACGTTGGCAACTTTATGACTTGTAGACTTGTGTTGCCAACGTTGGAGACCCCTACCTAGCTGGTTTCATGCCCAAGGCAGAACTAAATTTCAGTTGTCGTGTTTCTAGCCTGGTGCCTTTAACTGGTGCCTTTAAAATACAAGCTAGCTCTCAGATGTTAATTCAAATAAAAGACCAAAAGTCTAGAATTAGAGAAAATGTAGTTGCTATATAAATCAATGTTCAAAGATCTGCTGAAAGACACCTATTTTCTCTTACTTTTAGAATGGAATAAGGCTGGGGTCCATTCATGCTTCTGAGTACAAACTGCTGTGTTGCAGAAGAGGAGAGTTGCCATGCCTCTTAGTAGATGGAGACCATTGGTTAGTGCTCATTAATTGTCTGAGTAGGAAGATACCTAGGCCCTAAACCATATAGGACTTAATGCAAGTGACTTGCATTTTGAATTGTACCCTAAAACATGCTGGAAATATATTATTACCTTTATTGTCAGAGTACAACATATGTACAGTGAGATTGGCTGAGACTCCCTTCATGCATACCCCCACCCCACGCATCTCACAAGTGAGGAGAGAAGTCCCTAACCCAGACCCAATCATATTACCCTATGTGATCTTGTTGCACAACACACCAGCACCGCAAGTCTGTCATACTATGGAAATCAGTACAGCTTGAACAGCAGAGGAATGACATATATAACTGGCCACTGACCACATGCACCCATCAAGCCTCCAAGTAACATGTCCTGAAAAATAAAGTCCTAGGCATTCATTTTCCTTTTTAAATCAATTTATTAGGAACACACTAAATTGGCAAGGATTTGGTGTAATTCTGACTCTTCACCGAATCTGGAATTGCACCCAATAAAAGCAAAAGTGTGAAACTTCCTCCCTGAGTCACAATCTCCAATCAATTCTCAGTCCAACAGTCTGGCAACTCCAAACTCCATCTTTAGCCAGCTGCAGACATCTGATCTGTTCCCATGGGAAAGTAATGCCACCTAGACATAACATTCCCCCTTTATCAACAGTTAGAAAGTGGTGAATCTGAAGTATTATTAAATCCAGTTACTACACACCTAAAAATTAATAGAAAAGGAAAAAATACAAAGACTAATATAAAATATGGCTACACGTACGTCACCTTCAGCGTCGACAGGACCACTGTGAGCTGGATCAGTTGAAATTTCTGGATAGGGTGGGTGTTGGGTAGAGAAGATTACAGTAATCAATATATAACAAGTGACTGTCTTCAGTATAACTGTTTTTAGATAAGGTTGCAATTGGCACGTCAGCTGAAGTTATGCAAAAGCATTGAGCCTGAGTCTGTTTTTCCTCATCCATATCCTGACAGCCTCCAGGCATGGCACCAAATTATGACTTCTATCACTTCTTCCAAGAGGTCTTGATTAGAGATGTATAGTTGAATGTCATCTAATATAAATCAGTGGCCCCCAAACCGGGGGCTTTTTTGGCACCAGGGCCAAAATTCATGGACCACGTGGTGGTGGTGGTTTTGGTTTTGCTTGCTCAACAGCTGCTCATCCCAATTCCTAACAAGCCATGGATCACTACCGGTCTGGGGGTTGGGGATCTCTGATATAGATAATATTTCATCTTGAACAGATGAATAATTTAGCAATTTCATGTAGATGTTGAACAGAATAACAGAAAGGACTGATCCCTGAAGTCTGCAGATCTGACTTTTTCTCTCCACAGCACCCACTGGACTCACTTATTCAGGTAGAAGCAGAATCACCATAAAATAATGCCTCCAAGTCTCAGCCCTCACATATGGTTCAGAAGAACCCTGTCAAAAATTCCTGAAAGAAATAGGACAAGAATGATTGTTCCACCTCAATCCAAGATCTACCCTAGCTCATAAGAACTACTAATGTGGTTTCTTTGTGATGCCAGGTCTAAAACCAGATGGGAAATTTCCAAATGTGTTTTCTTCAGAGTTTTTTGTGCACAACTCTGAAGAAGAAAAAGTTAAAAATAAGATGATGATTTTATTAAATCCAGGCCTCGCAGGAGGGAGGTAAACAAGTGTCTCTTTTAAGGACCTCTGCCATCTCTCCTCCCTTCCTTTCCTGAAGAGGCATTCACTACAGCTGGATACAGCTTCCAGTCCCCTCCCTGGCCACTTTAATTAGCTAGGTTGGATCCAGTTCACAAATTAAATTTGTTTTAACTGATGCCTCTAATCTCTTCTGAGCAGCCTCTAAACCAGGGGTGTGAAACTGGCGCCCCGCAGGCTGGATGCGTCATGTGCAGGCCACACTCATCCCAGCTCTGCAAATGGGAAAAACATTGTGAAATGTCATATGACCGAAACGTGACATGGTGAGTTTGACACTCATGCTCTAAACCCTGAACCATCCTCAACCATTAAAGCTGACTAGATGACTTCAAACCAGTCGGTAACTCTCAGTCCATCCTTTTTCACAGGGTGGATGTTTGGGGAGAGAAGTAGGATAATACACAGCATTGTATTTGCTATCTTGACTTTCTCTATCAAAGACAGAATCTATGTCATAAATTAGAAATAAATGTTTGTGACTGAGATTGGATGTTTTGGAAGGAATGTATCAATAGTGCAGTTTTTTATACTTCTTTAAAATAATATTTAATACCCCTAGATCTGGATTGGAAAATGCTTTGGTTAAAGATCAAGCAGCAGATTTAGGGAGGCATGTGCAAAGAGGTGGTATATTTATCAGGAGCAATACTTATTCCTAATGAAGCTGTTTATCAAGAATTAAAAAATAAGGTATAAGAATATATTGGTAGACTAAAATCAATTAGGTAATGGCAGGTCACAGAATGTTCTGTCATCCAGTTAGAAGGAAAGAACAAGCATCCAGTGAGATAAGAGACTGGTAAACTGGGAAACTCTCCTCCTTCACTAAAATATACTGTTCTTTGGGTAATCAATGGATGGATTAAATTTAGGATTGCTATGACTAAAGGGCAATCATTGAAAATGATATGTTCTATTTTTTCTACCTTGGTTTTATACATAAACACACTCCACAGTTGTTTCTCCTTTTAACATAGTTGTCAGATTGCTGACTTTGGCATTGTGGAGAATCATCAAACTGGACTTTCAGGACAGTCAGAAATAGAATAAATGACAATTATTATCTTGTGTCTTTTAAAAGAAAGATTTATCCTGCTGCATTTAGAATTTGACACTTGGCCAAGTGCGGTGCATTACATTATAAACTAAAATTAGTATTTCTGATAGCAAAAATGTACTTGGGGTGTGTACTGTATTTCATCTGAAAATTGGTAGCAGTTTAACAAATGTATTCACTTTTCCGAAGGATCAATTTGCAACTTAACGAAAATTGTTTGTAAATCAGGTGTGTAAAATTGGCAAAATACAAGTTAAAATTATAACCAGTAGAGTAAAAACAAAAGGAAACCTGTAATCCAGATCTAATATACTCAGCATATTAATAGATCTTTGACCAAGGCATATACTTCCTAACGTGTGAGGAAAGAGCCAGGTCTTCAAGGCCCACTTAAAGGATGGCAAGGTTGAGCCTACTTGAACTTTGAGTCAGGTGGAGCGGGGAGTGTACTATTCCAGAGGCAGGTGATGCAACAGAAAAGTCATGCTTCCTGGATCCTTTCACTGTTTCATGGGAAACATCTGAAACATGCTTTCATTTGCTTTTGAAAATATGGCTGCACCTTTATATGTTTTAATGTTTTACTATTACCTTTTATTATTTTAATCACATTTTTCATAAGTCATCACTCTCATATGATAGTGCTATGAAATTTTCAATCACTGTCTTTGGTATATATTTTAGGAAAGCTGTTGTCTTTGTCAAAATGGAAGTATTTGCTGAAATGGCTTACTTATTGAGATCTTGACATACACCTAACCCCCATGTTACCCCTTGTTGGCCAATGGGGAAAATTTGTAGCTTTTGGAGTTCAGCCACATCTTGAAGGCCATAGGTTGCTTATTCTTATCCATAGTTCAAATTTACTTTAGAGAAATATTTGATTCAAAAGAATGAAATATATTTTTAAAATGTATCTAACCTATAGCTCAGTTATTTCTTTATTAAGCATTGTTTTGCAGTAGAGCAACAATATATTTTTATAATTTGAAAACATGCAGTACAGTGATTAATTTTTGCCAAAAATTCCAGGTCAAACATGGAATAATTTCTTGATTAGCCTCCTCAATGTTATTATTGAGTTCTCCATATTTTTATGCAGACAACTTCTTTATTGATGACCTTACCATGGCAAATTAATCAAAACTGTTTTTAAGCTTAATTAGTGATACAGTAATAGTTATTAAAAGTTTGTTTTTTCTTTTTTTTCAATGTTATATTTGGCTTTGACTTTCCATATTCCTCAAATGAATGCTTTAAACAAGCCTGAGTGTTACAAAGTTACAGGATATGCATGAGAATTATCCACATGTGCTTCAAGAACAAATCCTTTTTATAAAGAAGGTAACTTAAGAGATCTGTTAAGACATTCTGTCATCTAGAAAGAGGCACATATTCTCTGAACAGGACTTTCAATGAATTAAAAAAATAATAGAACAAGGTGATTCTGCTGAGTTGATGCCTTGAATATCATCTTGAAAAAATTAGTACAAACTGGATGCCCTTGATGTATATGAACTTCAATTTCCATAGTTCCCAGCCAGTGCAGCTTATATTATGAATTCTAGGATTTAAAGTCCATGCCAGGGTTGTTGTATCTGAACTGCAAAAAAATGGATGGCTATTAGATGACAACTAAGACGTACAGAAGCATCAGCTCTTGGTTGCAGTCTAGTGGTTATCTAAGGTTTGCATCTCCAATACAGTATCCTTGCATCAGGAGAATTCCTGGCTTAGGGAAGGTCAGGAGAGGAATCATGTATCAGAATAGGTATGTTTATTTTCATTAAATATGTTTCTTCTGAGCAGTGAACTCACAATAAAAACATTCTCTGTTCATGTATTCTCCATATAAATTTTGAGCTACAAAGTTTTCAGCATGTTTCTGATAGGATTGGCCCAGGTAAATGCTATCATTTGGAACAGATTTGAATGTAGTTATAAGGATGAATGGAGTTTCTTCCGTTTTTGCAATTGCAATTCTATAGTTCTTATTTTAAGAAGAATGTTTTTCTTTGGTAATGGCAGAAATTGAAGTTAAAGATAGTTTCAGTATAACTTCTTATAAATATTTTATTTGTATTTTATGCATCACTGGTTGATAGCTATCACAAATGACAAGACACTTAGAATGGGGACCAAAGCTTCACTCTTATATTTCTATCAACTTAGATTTTTCTCAGTAAATGAAATAAGAAGGGTAAGAAAGCATAAATTATCGAAAACAAAACAAAGAAAACATTCTGCTTTTTGGTTTTTTGTTTTGACTATCCTTTGTTACCCTTTTTCTGTATCTTATCTATGTATGAAGAATATATATATACATATACATACATATGTACATACATTCCATATATATATATTACACACACGTGTGTGCATGTGTGTATGTGTGTTGGCCTGGATCAGCAAAGAACAGAAAAGGAGCTACAAAGATTCTAGTACCTCTTCTTGAAAAAAAAAAATCAGTGATATTGTTTGAAAAGGCATTTATTTTAAAGCAGCATGGCAGTTCCTTTTATATGAGAGTAGAATTTTACTGGAATATTCTGTTGGAAGCTAGATGTCAATTGACAAACAGAACTTGTTAAACAGTTTTGTTTACTATATTGTTTTTTTACTGATAGTTTTTGTTTTGCTATTTATTTATTACAATATTCTATTTACTAAAACGTATTTACTTTACTATTAATAGTATTTGTTTACTATTTTTTAAAATACTTTTAAACTTGTCACAACTAATTTATCAGTATATATTATAAATATAAAGCAATTTAGTTATATATGAGGCATAAAATAGACATTTGTTCAGCTTCTATATAAGTCTGTAAATGCTTATCAGAAAAGATGAGATTTAAATAGTGGTTAAATCTCTAAGATAGTGGTTTTCTTTAGACATTTGTTGGTTATATACGATATCAGATCATATATATTATTTGGTCTATGGCAATTTTAGAGGTGTACTGTATGAAGAACATAAAGTTGGGGAAACATCTACAATTGGGCTGAGTAATAAAGAGCATGGGAAATACCATAATTAAAGAATTATATTGGTATTGTTAGTTCTGAATTTGAGACAAGAATATTTATTGCAGTCAATGACCAATCCATTAATTCTGAATTATATATTTAGGTAGTTCTTGTTTAGTGACTGTTCGGATTGGAAATGTTTGCAGCTTGCAATGGTGATGAAAAAGTAACTGCTTCCAATGCTTGCATTTATAACCTTTGCAAAATCTCTCTCTCTCTGTCAGTCTCTCTTTGTCAGTCATGTTTGCCATTATAGTATGTGTCCTACAGTGCAGAGGTTGCCAACCTTTTGGACCTCAGGGACCACCAAACTCATAATTTTAAATCTCAGGGACCATTAACCGGTCTGTGGACATGACCTAATTTGTGGATGTGGCTTGGTGGTCATGTGACTGGCTGGGCATAGCTTGTATGTAAATATTATAAATATTTATATAAATATTTTTTTAATAAAAATAATTTTACCCAAAATCAGGCAAAGCAGGCAGGCAGATTGAGTTGCTCACAGAATCACAGATTCATTCAGAGATCTATCTGCCATCATCTAACTCGGTCTGTCACATAAAATTTGCTAAGAAGCAAACTCACAAAATTAACTCACAACACACCATGTATGTAAATATTGAATTTTTTTTTATAAAAAAGCAACTTTTACCCAAAATCAGGCAAAACAGGCAGGCAGCTTGAGTTGCTCACAGAATCATTCCGTGATCTATCTGCCATCGGCTAGCTCAGTCTGTCACATACAATTTGCTTGCCGTGAGTCTGCACTGAATAATAAACCTTCAGTCCTAAGGGAGGTTCGGCTGTGCTTAAAAGCAGAGCCGAAGATCTAAAGACTAGCTAGAAAGCAAGAAATCCAACCATTTTCTGCTTCCTATCTAATCTAAATCTCCCGGCACAGCAGAACTGCTGATGGTCAGAAAAATAGCATTTTAGCAGGCAAGTTTGCCAAGTAAGGAGTGAGTTGGGCAGGGAGGGTTCCGCGGGCCATGTGGGCAGCGCAGCCTTGTGTTTCTGCACAGCCTGGATTAATTGCTTTGGGGGGGGGTGCTGTGGGATTTCTATGTGGCCCACCAAAATTTTTTCATGGCCCACCTGTGGGCCATGGCCTACCAGTTGGCGACCACTGCTACGGTGCCTGACTCATTTTTTTCTTGCTTGCAAAATTTGCCTAAACAAGCCAGCTTTTCTGAGTTGCTTTTCTCCCCAGCCTAGCCCAGCCCTAAAAAGTACTAAACATAACTGAACAAGCTCAACTCTGGGACCTTAATTAGTTGATTAGAACCTTGGAGAGCTGGCTTCCACTGCCTGAAATTGACAAGCGCCCAGTTAGCTTTACGTTAAATACTCTTGCTTTCCTACTAAGCTGGCTTGCAGCCACAAGCAAGCTAAACAAATAAATTATGCAAGTGCATTCCTTTTGATGTCTGTTCCCCATTGTGTGCCTGCTTACTCTCTCA
The DNA here is from genome assembly GCA_004320025.1 of Laticauda laticaudata. Lineage (NCBI taxonomy): Eukaryota > Metazoa > Chordata > Lepidosauria > Squamata > Elapidae > Laticauda > Laticauda laticaudata. Next base: position 26,948 of record BHFT01058986.1, read on the forward strand.
TAATCCCTTTTTCTCCTGTTAATGTGGATATAAACATTTAGTCTCTTATTGCTAATTATCCCATCACCTGGGTGAGCATCTCAAAGGTTGGGGAAATGGAGAAAGGACGATAAGATTTACCTGGTTTCTTCCTGGGTAGAGTTCCAGAAATCTTCCCTTCCCTATTTGGGATTTTATCATTCTGATGCTGTAAACTAAAGAAAAGGGAAAGTGAAATTCTAAGAATGGTTGCCTGATTTTCACTTAGCAATTCCTTTGCCTAATGATTGAGTTGCTGGTCCCAGTTGCAGTCTAAATTCTGTTGAAAGGCAGATTTCACTTTCCTTTTGTCAGTTATTTCATTTCTGATCATCTGTTTGCCAACTTGTTTCTGTTGAATAATCATATGTTATATATGTACTTAATAAGTGGTCCTTGAAATATTATGTGTGTTTGCACATATACTATGTACATAAAAAGCAAGAAGCTAGAACTGGATTTACATTTAAATGGATTAAGCACCATTTAGCTTGTTTGTAATTTCTTGGGATATGTATAACACTTCAGTGAGAATGTAGAACAACAGTTTTGGAGTTTTTAAAAAACTAAATAGATGCTGTTTTGTGTAATATGTAAAGTACTGCACATAACAATTCAAGCTTACATTCATGGCAATGAAGGACTTCATTAAACTAATTTAATATCAAGTTAAATAATATATGTACTGGTATACATTTCTCTTTATCTTAAGTGACTATAGTGACCTTAATTCTTTAGATTGAATAGTTTAAACTGAGGACACACTTCCTGTTCTCCAACAGTCCCCAGTTTTCTATTCAGTCTGGAACTCTGCAGGTGTGTTTTTTGACATTCTGTGTTTCTTCAGGATTGTTGTTCATTGCGATTAGACAAGCATCAATTATTATCTCGATTCAGTGGCCAGAGCTTCAGCTCGGGGCATTGAGCTCGAAGGTTTGTCCTTGCGTTCTTGTTTTTTTAATTTTAAATTTTTTATACATTTCTTCAAGTAAGCAATGTGACTCCAGGTTACAATATACATACATAGCCATAGTTATATTTTCAGCTTTCTTATCTAGTTTCATATCCAATCATTCTCCTTGATGCTGCTGCGAGAGCCCAGGATGGGTTAGACTCCTGATGGTGTCATTAAGCTGAGTCTGTTCTTGTATATAAAAGGCCAGACCCTGGGAGTCTCCCCAGCTTTGACTTAGCTTCTTTTAGTCAGTGAGCTGTGTCTCTGAAAGCACATAGTGATCGTTCTAATATTCAACAAAAAACTCCTACAAAGCTAATACAGCTTCAAACACAGCTCCTGGGGATCTGGGCAACTGTGTCCTCAGGAGAGCAGGGTCCGCTCTCCTGCAATGCCGAGGATTCGATGTTGCAAACATCAGGAAGGCAAGTAAGGGAAGCGTCCATCAGCCTCCCCCACAGCCTTCCACTCACGAGCGGCCGCGATCGCAACAATCAGTAAAGTGATAGCAGTGCCAGCCAGCTGATCATTTTTACGGAGGCTGCTCTTTCTTTCGGCCAATTTTGTCGCTCAGGGCTCTTAGTGGCCTAGGGAGCAACGGCCATTATCGGAGGCCACAACACGTGCGGGTGGCCATTTTGGGGGAGCAAATCCTCCATTGCACAAGGTGAGTGGCCATTTTAAGTGGCCCCATATTGGCCCCAAAGAGGGAAACTTCCTTGGATTCCTTTGCAGCAAGCCCTCCCAATAGGCAGCACATACTGAGGGTAGCTCCCAGCACCTCTTGTGCTTAGCTTAATCTTGCCATGGATCAAGATAGGGCTGCGAGGCTGAACTTCCTTCCCCTGAGGACCAGGCACTCCAACTGGCCAGGAGAAAAATATGCAGGCAGCGCTCTCAATCAGTTTAGAGCAAGGTGGCTGCAAAAATTAGGGCTAAGGCTCTAGCCCCCAAGAAAACGATTCAGGCCGAACTTAAGGCATAGAAACGTAGACATACTGCCTTAGAGAGGTAGTTTAATAAAACAATAAAGCAAATGAAAGGGCAACTGCAACAGGTTTCCCAGTCAGGGGAACTCCAGGGTTACCAGGGAAGCCCTTCTAGGGGAAGGGAGGAAATTTCAGGATCCTTTGGACACCATACATCATGGTCCCCTGAGAGACTTGAGGAACAACTTAATCCTCAAGACTTAAGCAGGCCAGGGCCTAATTTTAAACAGGCCTCTTGGGCCTATGCCTTCCTCCATCCACCATGGTCCAGGGCAGCTCCCAGCCTCAACCAAAAGCTACCTTTACCCTCACTGCTGCAAGCCTTCAACCTTCTGACCCTTCCATTAATGATAGGCCCAGAGAGATTCAAGACGTTGTCTCTATTGCCATCAGGCAGGGTTGGCTGAAGGATTCCAGCAAATCCTTCGCCCTTTAGAAAGGGCTCAGTCCCTTTTCCCTACCCACTCTCAAGGCTCTTTTCCCCTTCAGAGAGGATACCATCTACCCCAGGAGCACAGGGCCCACTCCACCCACTTGGAATGGGAGGATTATGGGGAGGACGACTGCACTAACCCATCTGAGCACAGTCACTCTCGAACAGATCGAGAAGAGGGAGAGATCTGGGCAACTAACCTCTCAGAGAAGGAAGACTCTTGACCAGATCAATCTCCCTCAGCTGCAGTCTTCAAACAAGCCTTATTCAAACCATTCCTCTGGTTACAGCTAAGCTATCCCCTGAGAAAATGGCTCCCGAACTACAAGGGGATCCCTCTGGGCAAGGAGACTCCCTCTTCTCCAAGCTTGTAGTCTATATGGAGGTTTTACCTTCCCCTCTATTATTTCTTGACTTCGTCAAGGAACAGTGTGTTTCCCCTGCTGCAGGTCCTCGCCCTTCATCTCATGACAGACAATTTGATAATATGGGCCCATCCCTAGCAAATTCTCCTCCTCTGGCACCCCCACCGAGGATAAACACTCTGAACAGACCCTCAAACGCAACCACCAAGCAGCTGTGTGGACTGTCCGGGCTTCAACTGCTGCGTCGTTTTTCACAAGGGCTTCTCTCTGCTGGCTGCACCAACTGCAAGACCGGATCCCAGCATCTGACTTCAGGTCACACCAGGACCTCAACAAAATCATAGCAGCAGCAGAATTTACAGTGGATGCCACCCTCAATTCTGCCAAATTTGCATCCAGAGCCATGGCCTCCTCAGTGGCAGCGAGAAGACTCTTGTGGCTCTGGAATTAGCAGGTGGAGTTGCGCCAGAAGTGGAAGCCAGCTTCAGCCCCCTGTACAGGCGAAAAGCTATTCAGCAATGCATTAGAGCCATATGTCATCAAAACCAGGGAGAAAGGAAGATTCTTTCCTCTTCAGGACAAAAAACCTACTATCGTCCAGCTCTGTACCACCAACCTGCATTTCGGGCCAAGACTATCCCCCTGTTTTTCCCGGCTACTGAGGGCATATTCCCAGCATCAAGATCAATGCCCAGATGCACCCGGCAGACAACAACCATCTGCGGGTAAACAGCCCTTTCGTGGGGGAGGGGGTTGTTCCTTCTGTTGCTTTAAATAATCCCTCGTTCTCCCCACCCATCGGAGGTCGTTTATGTTCCTTTGCCTCCAGATGGGAGGAGTCAACGATGGACACCTGGGTACTCAACACAGTAAGGTCGGGTTTACAATTGGAATTTCTCTCGCCACCCCCAGAGAACTTTGTGTTCTGCCTTGTTTCACGGGACAGTTCAAAAAGGGCCCTCATGGAATTGGCCGTCCAACACCTAGTAGACATAAGGGCCATTCAACCTGTTCCTGAACATCAATGTGGGCGAGGATTTTATTCTCGATTTTTTGTGGTCTCTAAGACTTCAGTGGGGGGTGGTTGGTGAGCAATCCTCGACTTAAATTCTTGAATGAGTTTATCTCATACAGGCGTTTCAAAATACAATCCTTGCATTCCATTTTAGAGAACGTTCGGGAGGGCAATCTCCTCTCCATTGACCTCATGAAGGCTTACCTCCACATTCCTATTTGGCCTCACCATCGCCGGTTTCTCCGTTTCTGTTACCAGCACCACCACTTCCAGTATCGAGCCATTCCCTTTGGGCTCTCGTCAGCTCCAAGGGTCTTCACAAAGATCCAAGCGGCATTTGTTGCTTCGCTCCATTCCATTCCTGTGAGGATCCAATGCTACCTGGACGACATTGATATAGTCGTCCTCCATCCACTCCGCCCATTGAGACCTACAAATTACACTTTGCTGTCTTCAGAACCATAGCTTTTCCATCAACACCAAGAAAACCCATCTTTCTCCCACCCCCAGATTGCTCCACTTGGGAGCTGTCATCGACACAACTGTCTGCCAAGTATTTCTGTCTCCAAATTGGGGGGAAAGCCTTATCAAGATCATCCATTGGGTTCAACATCAACACGCTGTTCCTCTGTCACAGCCATCCACACTACTGGGGAAGATGATCTCATGCATCGGCATTGTCCCATGGGCAGGGCTTCACTCCTGATCCCTACAATGGTTCCTGCTCCCTTTTCAATGAGCAGGAACCAGCCACACATCGATCAGGGTCCAGCTTACTCCACAGGCTCAGCGTTCCTTTAAGTGGTGGCTCTCCCCAGCCCTCTGGAAGGGGCTCTCATTCAAGGAGCCGGACAGGCTGTTACTCACCATGGACACCAGTCTTCTGGGTTGGGGGGTCCACATGGAGGACCGGATAGCTCGGGGTTTGGTCCCAGACAGACAAAAACTGCCCCATAAACTGGCTAGAGCTCAGGGCCATATCTCTGGCACTGAGACACTTTGGGGCCACGTTAACTGGATCCCATGTACCAGTGTTGATGGACAACATAGCTGCAAAGGTGCATGTTAACAGGCAAGTGGGTATGAGGTCCAGAGCCCTCATGAGGGAGGCTGAACGTTTGGGGCTGTGGGCAGAGAGACATTTGTTGTCGATAATGGCAGATCACATCTCTGGGTTTGACAAGTCCCAAGCTGACTGGCTGAGCCAGAGCTTGGTCAACTACGCAGAATGGCCCCTCCACCCGCCCCTTTTCAAGGACCTTTCCCTGAGGTTTGAGACCCTGGAAATGGATCTCTTCACTCCCCAAAACGCCCAAGTAAATAGGTTTTTCACCAGGTTTCCTTGTCAGGGAGCGAAGGGGACCAATGCTCTTTGTTGCAGATGATCTCCTCTACGCCTTTTCTCCTCTTCCCATCATTCTGGCAGTCATTTGGAAGATGTTGGAGGAACGGGCGGAGCTAATTCTCTTGGCCTTCTATTGGCCACGGAGGCCCTGGTTTGCAGATCTGGTAACCTGTCTGTAGCCTCTACCTGGAGAATCTCAGCCCACATGATCTCCCTTCATCAGGGATCCTTGGTCCATCCAGATCCCCAGTAGTTCAAGCTGACCGTGTGGCAATTGAGCGGCAATGGTTGAGAGAGGCTAATCTCCTGGAGAAGGTTATTCTCACCATCCAGGTGTCTCGTAAACCATCTACTATGTGCATCTATTATGCCATCTGGAGGATTTTTTGTCAATGGTGTCCAAAGAAGGGTCTATCACCCACCTCAGCTCAACTGGCAGTTTTTACATTTCCTTCAAGATGACCTAGAGAAGGGACTAGCCCCTAATACCTTACGCTGGAAAGTAGCGACCCTTTCCTCAGTTCTCACCTGGGAATAATTTTCTTCCTTGTCTCATCATCCTTCTGTCAGGAGATTTTTAAAAGCAGCTTCTAACCTTCAGCCCCTTGTAGTACACAGGTATCCTTCATGAGACCTTCCTAAGGTGCTCCAGGCCCTGACAGAACCACCATTCGAACCTCTTAGGACAGTGTCTCTGCAATTCTTGACACTGAAGGTGGTTTTTCTGGTATTAATCACATTGGCTAGAAGGGTGTCAGAGCTGGCTGCCCTCTCGATAGATAGGATCTATACACTTTTCATGATAATAGAGTTGTTCTCCACCTTTATCCCAAAGATCAATAACTGATTCCACAGGTCCCAGGACATTGTGTTGCCAGATTTCTGCCCCCTTCCGCACCACAATTTAGAGTGCAAGTGGCACACCTTCGATATTAGGAGAGCACTTAAGAATTTGCCTCAAACACAGTTCCACCTTTAGGAAAACAGAAGCTATGTTTGTCTTCTACATCTCACTTGGGGAACAAAGCCTCTCCTCCCACCATAAGCAGGTGGGTCAGGGCTTGCATTGCAGAGGCCTACAAGGCTATCGCTCTTCCAGTGCCTCAGGGTCTGACTGCGCACTCTACCAGAAGCACTGCGAGGATCCTCCTGTGGACATGCAGGCTTTGGTATGTTCCATCCTGGGCTCTTGGAGCAGCGTCGAGGAGAATGGGCATTGGTATAATCACCTGAGAACTCCCTTTCTGTCTATGCTGCTAGAGAGCCCAGTCCCTCCCTTGTTTCGTCCGGATATGGTAAGAAATACTAATGTTTTAGATTCTGTTTCACTTTCAGAGACACTCACTACAGTCTGTCAAGTATCTTACCAAAGCTGGGGAGAGTTCCAGGGGCTGGCCTTTTATATACAAGATCAGACTAAGCTTAATGACATCATCAAGAGGAGTCTAACCCATCCTGGGCTGTCTAGCAGCGTAGATAGAAAAGGGCATTCTCAGGTAATTATACCAGTGCCCATTATCTATTCCATTTTTATTTTCGTAAATTTTTGCTTTATATTTTTTCATTCATTAATCCAGTAACAAAAAAATTTTCATCCTAAAACATGTTTTCCTCTATTTATCCCCTTTTATTTTCATTTCCATCTAACTACTTATTTTGTTCTCACAAAATAAAAATATTTTATTTTGTTCTCATTTCCATCTAACCACTTATTTTGGTCTCACATATTTTCTTTTTTTACTTTCTCAAAGCCAAAACAAAAAAACAAAAATAAAATAGAATATCAATAAAGTCATCCTTAATTATTACTTTCCAACTAACAACAATAATTTCCTATTTACCATTTCATATACGTGTGTTTCTCCACCCCCCCCCCCCNCCCCCCCCCCCCCCCAATTCAGGATCCACATGGTATTTCCCTCCAATCTACAATGAATCTTACATTTATTTCAAAGATATTCATATAGCCATTTAATATTTCCTCTTTATTTTCATTTAACCAAGTTTTACCTATGGAAATATATTTAATTTTCATTCATCACCTTTTTAATCATAATATAATAAGCTCATTGCAAATACTTTACAATAAAATCAATTAAAATTTACCATATTTGTTTTTTTAATATCATTTGTATAATCAATTGCATTTTCTATTTCATATATAATATAATATATATATAAAGATAAAATAATAACAATGCAACCATTTTAATTTCTCTTACTTTACAATCATTTTTCTCATCATATAATTATATAATATTCTTACGGTAAATTCTTATTCCCATTAATTCCAATTAAGGTTATTTCTTTATTTTTGAAAATAATTCCCAATAAGCTTTAAACTTCAAAACTTCCTTATCTATATTTCTAAAGAACCAAAGTACATTTCTATGTGGAATTCCCCCCTTTATTTTATCTTAACTATCGTCTCTTAGTCTCTCAGCCCTGTAATTTCTTCTAATTTTAGACTGTTTTCCCTTTTCTAAACTTTTCTGGTCCTTTCTCTTAGCTCCTCTTTTCCCCGCTATTATTATTTTTGTTTTCATCTCTCATTCACTTATTTTTCCCCTTCTTCTCCTGATATCTCTTTTACAGTTTCTGCTTGTATGGCTTCTTCTTCTTTTGTTTAATCTTGGTAATGTTTTCCCTTTTGTTTATCTCACCTGTCATGAAAGTCTTAATTTTAATTCCTTTCATGTCTTTTTGCAATGTCCATTGTTCTTTCTCCTATACGCTGCTTCGAAGAGTTCAGGATGGGTTAGAGTCCTCCTACCACGTCATAGAGTTGAGTTTGTCATATAAAAGGGCAAGCCTCTAGCCAGATCCCAGCTTTGACTCAGCTCCTAGTCAAAATGAGCTTCATGTCTTGGAAGCAGAAAGGATTGTAGATACCAGTTAGCAAGGAAGAAAGTTTACAGGTTTGATCACAAGCCTCTGACACAGCTCTCGGGGCTCAGATCGAGCTGTGTCAGCTGGGGATCGGGGATCCACTCTCCGGCGGCGTTGGGGACTCGACGCTGCCTTTTGGGAGGCTTTAGATAAAGAAAATAGCCCAGTCTCCCACGCAGTCCTCGCCGACACCTCTCTCACTGCCACGAGCTGCAGCAACAGCCCTACGAAGCCTCGCAGCTGCTCCAGAAAAAAAAAGGAAAGTGGCTCTCCTGGATCGCTCTTTTCTCTGGGCTCTTAGAGCCTATAGAGCGAAAAAGACCCTCCAACGCCATCGGAAGGCCTCTCCTTGTGCAGGCCACCATTTTATCACCTTAAAACAAAGCACGAGCTTGGTGGCCATTTTAAGTGGCCAGAATCGTTTTAGCTTATCTTGTCACAATTTGCTGCTTTTTTGTCTGTGAAATCCAGTGAGTCCAGTGAGATCAGGAGACACATATTGAGGGTTGCTCTCAGCACCTCTTGTATACCCCTTATTGGATCATGGAGGCCTACAAGCAGATAGAAGCCTCTAGATAAGAGGCAGCATGGCCAGTCAGCCAAAGGAAAGCAGCGGCAATAAATCAGGGCCAAAGCCTTCGCTCCAAAGAAAGTTTCCCAAGCTGACTTCCGGTTCCAGCGCTGCGGCAGGGTGGGGAGAGAAGAGCAAGCTCTGCTCTCTCATCCCCAATCTGCACGTTTGGAGGCCCCGGTGAGGGGCACATAGACCCTGGAGGGGAAGACGAAGGTGTGAGAAAGTCCAAGGTGAAGTTTGACAGTGGCGGCTGTTGACAGCTTCGAGGGATACCTCATTTGCTCCAAGGTGTGAGTGATCGGCCATCTCAATGGCAGACCGAAGTCACAGCACTTTAGCCCAATGAGGAAAATACCAGAGCATCAACAGCATTTTGGGCATCAATTGATGGATTGAACTTGGAGTGAAGGAGGCGGAAAGTGAAAGTCGAGAAGAGAAACAGCAGAGAGAGACGGCAGAACTGTGAGTCTTAAATAAGAGAACGGAAGTCCGAAGGGAAATGGCGATCCGGCGATGAAAGCAAGGAACTCTTAAGACAGAGATCCAAGCCAATTTAGTTAATTAAAGATTGACTGGTGTCTTGGACTTGTTCTGAAAAATTTGAAGTTGATTTAGACTGATTATCTAGGAATTTGGAGTTTAACCTGAAAGATCTGTGACTTGTAAAAGAAGAACAGTGGAAAAAAAAGTAAGAGACAGGACTAAACTCAAGAACGGAAGTGACATTTTGAGATTATACAGAGAGAAGAGAAGCTGATGTAACAG
>BHFT01058988.1:0-24799 GCA_004320025.1 Laticauda laticaudata
AAAAATTATTTAAATAATTTTATTCACTCAGATCAAAATGGATTCTTGCCAAAGAGACAATTTAGAGGGACAATTAATGAGAGTAATTTTGGGAACACCTGAATATTATGAGGCTCATCCTGAGAAGCCAATGGCTTTTGATATTTTCTAGATGCTCAAAAAGCTTTTACAATTGTGGCAACTGGAAGATTTATGTTGTTACTGGTTGAACAGATGGGTTTTGCCAGAAAATTTTATCAAGCAATAGAAAGCCGATTATAATAAACAGACAGCAAATGTAATATGATGTGAGAATTTTACAGCAGATCTTATTAATATTTATATGAAAAGGCACAATGACAAGGGTGTCCCTCTATCTCCTTTGTATCGTTATTGACTTTGGAAGTGTTAAATAGAAATATTAGGGATTGATTAAAAAGCTATAAAAGAATGAAAATTAAAAAGAAGAATTTAAAACTACAAAGCTTTTGCTGACGACTTAGTTTTATTCTGCGAAGACCCGTTAGGAAGAAACGGCCTCCAAAAGTTATTTGGAAAAAAGATAGAGACAACGGTGAGATGGCTGGCTTGAAGATAAACAAAAGATAAAACAAAGATCTTAACAAAAAAATATTGTTATTGAAACAAATGAGAAGAACTGACAGATCTTTTGAAAATTCAAGTTACAAATAAGGTTTAAGTATCTGCGGGATATATTTGACGCAAGAATGTTAGCCGTTAAAAGAAAATAATTATAACTAAACTTAAACAACAAGATTAATATAGATTTGAAGAATGGGAAAACTTGCAATTGTCATTAATAGGGAGAATTTCAACAATTAAGATGAATATTTACCTAAGAATTTTATTTCTCTTTCAAACAATACCAATAGGACTTGAAAAGATTATTTTGAAGATTTAAATAAAATCGATGTTAAAGTTATTATGGCAAGGTAAAAGAGCAGAATAAAGTTAAAGCCTTTTACCAAGATGCTAGAATTAGAGGAGGTTTGCTTGCCTAATTGCGAACTGTATTATCAAGCTGCAAGATTTGGATGTGGAAGTCAAAGAAATGGATTAAACATTAAGGAAAAACATAGTTATGTTGACCATTAGAAGGCCCAATGATTTACTGTGGGCTGGCATTGCTTTTTATGTACAAGGAAACTAAACCACAGCGGGTATTTAGAAGACATTAATACGAGAGTTTCTTTGTGGCTTAAAATTGGGAAAAGATAAAAAAACAATGTTATTTGAAAATTCAGTTTGGGTTATTCGACTATTGAAGCATTTTCCTATCCTGCATGATTTTATAAAAAGAACAAAACAGTTAGGATATGGGAATTGTTAGATGGAAAAAGGTGGACTTAAATCGATTCCAAAACTTAGAGGAACAAGGTATAAAGAATGAATTGGGTTTTCATATGCGCAAAAATACATTCAAGATATGATGCAAGATTTTAAAAATGGAAGGATTTATGATAAACAGACTTGACTTTGAATAAGATATTGGATGGTACTGATGACCAAATGATATAAAAAATTATATGGTTATTTATGGGAATTAACTTGAAAGAAGAACAAGTTAAAAGAAACTGATGATTGTTTGGGGAAAAATTTTTGGATATGGGATTGATTAGAGGAAAATGGCAAAAAATTATGGTCTCAAAATGTATAAAATGACAATGTCAACAGCATATAAAGAAAACTTGTATAAGATGTTTACAGGTGGCACTTCCCCCCGACAAGAATAGCAAAAGCAATGTCTTAAGAAAATAAATCTGGAAAAACGTTGATTGGAAATGTCACCAGATAACCTGGCTCACTACTATCATATGTTGCGTGGGACTTGTGGGAGGCTAGAAAAATTACTGGTACTTAAAATTCACATTTGTTGGAAAAAATACAAAGAAAACACATATGGACTTGAGAACCAGAGACTTTTTTATTGGGAATTCTTACCTGCACACATTATAATAAAGAATTGAAATATTTGATTGTACTAATGTATTAAACAGGCGGCTTGGATCTGGTAATTTTCGGCTAAAAAAATTGGAAAGAATGAGAAAATACCACTACAGAAGAAATTATTAAGAAAAAATATTAGAATTGTGCTGAGATGAGTAGATTGACATTTGAAATTAGAGAGCAAAAGAAGTAAACACAATTTTATGGAATTGGGATCTTTTCTACCAATGGCTATATGATGTAAGCATAAGATAAAGAATATATATTTATAAAGAGTTTTTTTTTCTTTTTTTTTTTTAGGATAATTTGTTATGATTATGGATTTTGTTATAGAAATAAAGTGTTTAAAGTATTTGATATCCCATAGAAAGAATGAAGATTAGTAATATCAGGATGTGGATTGAATATAAAATTGTTAATGCAATATAAATTATGACACTTATAAAATGAATGCCAGCAAAACTGATGAACCAACCGACACCACCGGAAAATTATATGAGAATAAATGTTTTTATGTTTGTATGTTATGTTTGTTTGTTAAAAAATTAATTAAAATCTTTATAATAAAAAAAAAGAGTGTTGAAATGGATAAAATTAGAAGGATATAAAGATGTCATATCTGATTGGTAACATTAGGGGGAAAATTTAGCTAATAAGAAAAGACTAATATGAATTGTAAACAGGACAGACAAATAGTATGAATATATGATTTGCAATTGAGAGATGAGCATTAATTAAAATAAAGTTGAGAAAATTAAGAGGGGAAAAACTATGAAGAAAATATAAAATGGTAATAAGAGGTTATTGAATAGAATATAAAATAATGAGCACGAAATTGAGTTTTGTGTCTCTATGAAAGAAGTGATAACCTGGGACCATGCTATTTTCAAAAAAGATGTTTTATTTGTATTTTGTTTTTATGAAAACCCAAATAAAATTTCAAAAAAAGAAAAGAAAGTAAATGATCATATTTTCACACTGCCATTTGTTTTATAACAAATGGTTCAGTGTTCAGTGAATGAAAACATATACAGATGGAACAATTTCAAAGCAGATGTTCCCTTTGAAGAAAATTCTTACTTTGCAATTTCTGCCAGCCAGCTTTAGGCTCCGAAAATTTCTTTCTTTTGTTGTATTCACACTAGAGAGAGATAAATTTCATTTTATTTTGGCATGTGAAATATTGCAAGAATTCTAGGATCTCTGAGTAATCACTGATCTCAAAGTCTATTAATCAGGACTCTACTGCCATCTCTGAAGCTCAGGGCCAAATAAAATATCATAGAAAGAACGGAGAGGTAATGTCCTACTCCCAGAACACAATTATAAATAAGTTATAATCTTGAGAAAATAAGATGTTTCAAGGATAGCTAAAGAATTTTGAACACTTTCTGAAATGAAATAAATACATTCTGGTCATTTATATCATAGAGAAAACTCCAGCTGGTATAGTAGTGGCAAAGCCAGGCATTGAGAGCAACTAGCAGCATTGGGCAGGTGAGGGCATCCAAAAAGCAGTTGTAAATTTGGATAGGTCTGAGTGATTTGTTCATGGGGCCAACGCAATGATCATTATATAAAGACATGATGTAAGGATTACATGATAGCCTTTTTTAAAGAAATCCACTATTAGTGCCTCTTCAAAAATTCATCAATAATTAAATTTATTTAATATTTATCCCTTGGTTATGATGAACACATGCACAGATGTCATACATTTACCACAACCAAACCAGAAATCCTGCATCAGGGAAGGGGGGGTAATACTGAAATAGCCTCGAATATTATCACTGAGCTGTCTTTTAGTTGTATGGGATGCTGCCTTTATCTCCTAATGCTAGCTCTGCTGCTGCTGTTTGCTGACAGAAAACTTATAGTATACTACTACAAATCAGAAAGAAATGAAAAAAAGGAAAATTCTGCCTGTTGCAGGCAGTTTTGTAATATTTTCATTTTGCAATTCTCATACTGTTACAGACATAAAAATGACAACCAGCCTGATTTTCCTGGGGCAGGAAAATCTGATGCAGATCTGATGTTATATTAGCCAGCTTCAAAAATGCACAAGTCAAGTGGCTTTAATACAGGAATGGGTTTGCTGTATCCAGAGGCTACATTTAACATTTTTGGAGATAAGGGGACCTTCCGGTTTGGGCTTCTTCGGCAATGGACTGAATCCGTGATCGTGCATGGTTTTGATCTGTGCTCACTGCCAGAGCGCCCCGAGCCACTTGAATTCAGGGCTAAGCCGCTCCATAGAGGTGGTAAAGAGGAGGAAGACTGCCAGTGGGGTTAAGCAGAGCCGCATCTCTCCTCCTTGGCTGGCTATTACTCCCTTTCCCGAAGGTAGCTGTAGTCAAATGGCCACCTCAAAGAACCCGACCAGACAAGATTGTACAGGAGGAAGACAAAAGAGAAAGTTTTGACTAACTAGGTTGAATTGAGAAAACAACTATTCAAGGTACCCTGAGTTTTGAACTATAAAGAATAATATTGTTCCCAAAGAATATCTTTGAAGTGGCGAAAGAGAGAGGAAAGAGAAAATATTTGGTGTTTTTTTTCCCTCTTATACTGACAGTTGCAATTGACTTTAAATGCTAAGAAATTGATATAAATCCACTCTGACATTAATAGGCAATTTTAAGCTGAAAATAAAGTGTCAAAGGGATAATAAAGACTTTTGGGTATTTTAAAACCTTTAAAAGGAGGAAAGGAGAGGGGGGGGGAAAAGAAAAGGGTGGGATGTGAAAAAATGGAGGAGACTACCTGAAATTAAAAATAATTAACAGTGAAATTTTAACAAGACTCCTAAAAGATACATTGGAATTGAAACTTTGTTAGATAACAGAACCTCTGGTAAGAGAAAGTGGAAAAAAGAAACAAGAAGAAACAGCTTTGGATTATTTGGATTACTTGGTGATTTTTGGAATTTTGGTTGTTGGATTTTAATGACTAAAATTAATTGGGTGGTTGTTTAAAAGAATTTAAAATGGCATCACTCCCTGAAGAGCTAAAAATGGAACATAAAAAAGCAGAAAGAAGATGCACAAGAAGGAAGAGGATGTTCTGACTTCATATTTCAATTTTTAGAAATGGAGATTATGAACTATGAAAAACAACAAGAAATGCTTGCAGAACAAGAAGGGCAGGAAGAAGCCATCTTTAATGATCAAGTAATTCGATGTGGGCTTAAAAAGGAAAAGGGGGGAAAGGGACTGAAAAACCTAAGATTTGAAAAAACAACCAAAAAAAAAAAGAATAGCTTGAAACGTAATTACAATACTAGGAAGAAGCAGAAGAGAGGAATACAATAGGGAGAATTAGAACTAGCGAGAAAGGGGATCAAAAAGTCGAGGGAGAAGAAGAGGGGGGAAATGGAAAGGAGAAGTTATAAAGGACAGAAACAGGATATAGAGAAGCAGGGAAAACGTACAAGGATTTATGGAGATAATGGTTGAAAACTTAACTGAAAGATAGGATTCTGCAAGGGTACATTAGATAGTATTGTTATATTAGAAATAGTAATGGGTATAGAAAATATGAAATATAGATGATTAAAGTGAAAGATAAAAATTGTACCGTTATGTAATGGAATGTAACTAAATGAAATAAAGAGAATAAGAGAAGGGAAAAGATGGGAATATTTTAACTATATCAGATGTTAAGATGAATTTGGATAGAATAACAACTCTATTAATTACTTCCTTTTCTGTTTAGAATTTATTGATTTTTAAGGGAATGTACCAAATAGAACTTGGTTGACAAATTATATGAAATGGAATGTTATAATTGTATTTTTTAGAACCTAGTGTGTATTTCTAAGGGAATGTATCAAGCAGAATTTGGTTGATAAGAGTTATATGTTATAAATAGAGGTTAGAAATTCAATGTTATAATTGTTAAGATATAAATTAAATCTTAAAAGAGATTTGAATGGACAGTAATTTAAAGATATAAAGGTGTTACACTCCAGTTAGTAATTACAGGGGAAATCTTGTTTTATGAGAAAAGAAAATATGAAAGTGTAAATAAGGCAGACAAAAGTATAAATATAATGATAAGAAAGATACTGAAACTTATAAAAAGATGAATATGTAAACGAGTTTATGTCTGTATAGAGAAGTGATAATCTGGAATCATGCTGTTCTCAAAAAAATATTTTAATTGTGTGCTTTGTGAAAACCCAAATAAAATTTTTACCAAAAAAATGTTTTTTGAACATAAACAGATTGGACACTATAAACAGGAAGACAACACCAAATGAATGAAACTGTGTTACACCAGTAAAAGAAACTTCTCTTTTTCTTTGAAGGGGTGGTTATACTGGCATTATTTAAAATCTAAGCTTATTTTATGATCTTTAATGTTTTCCTCTCAAAATAGGAAAACTGTCCTGTTGCCATACTATAGGAGTTGGAAGCCACTGAAAAGAGCTTTGGATTCCCATATGAACTTTAACTTTTTTTTTTCACAAAAAACAGAAGTAAATGATGGAACTGGCAAAAAATGCCTAGACTTGTAAGATTGCAAACAGCTATAAATGTGAGCCAGATACCAAATGCCCAAAACACAATCATGAGACTGTTTGTGTGTATGTGTATGTGTGTGTGTGCACATACTTGCATGCAGTTTTGAAACTTCAAAAATGGATCATAAATAGCTCTGGGGAGGTACATCATAACTTTGAATAGTTATTAAATGATAAGTCATTAAGTGAAGACTATATATAGTCCAACCTGCATTAGAGTCACTAAATATTTCTGTATGCAGGTGTTTATTTGCCTACCTTCATAAATGCTCCTGAATAGGAGCATAAATATCAGAGCAGTATAATCTTTTCTACCAGTCTCAAGAAGAGATCTTTCTTTGCTTTGATATGCAGCTGAGCACAAGATATTTTAGTGTTAAAATAGAAACAAATGCCTATAGAGAATATGATACCTGGAGAGGGGGAGTATCAATGTTAATAATTACAGACATTTTATTAATACCACCACACAGAGAGCCAGAATCAATATTGATGAATAGACAAAGCATGATGTCTGGATGGGAAGGCATAAGCTTTAATTCTGTACTATATACTTTACTACAACAATCGTCCCGGAGATTACCTTGTAGTGGGAAGCAACACTTCAGCTTTTGAAGACTCATACAAAACACCATTCCCATAACTCTTCTCTGATGCAAATGTGGGTTTCTTGCATGTTGCAGATCCAAAAACCAAAAGTCTCCATATTGCCTTTTTTTACTGACTATAGACATTGGCTGGATTGAAAAGACGATTCCTACTTTTTACTTTATTCAGTGACTCAGCCCACTGCATTGTAACAAACCTATTTTCATACCCGCCCCACACTTCTTCACCTCCCCTTTTCCTGGTCTGCTTATATGCTGCACATTTAGCTAAGACAGAACTAGATGTTTTAAATACTGTCAATTAGGGCAGTAATTAGGGCAGATCCCTAATTCAGGGGTCTCCAACCTTGGCAACTTTAAGACTTGTGGACTTCAATTCCCAGAACTCCTCAGCCAGCTTTGCAGTTGCCAAGGTTGGAGACCCCTGAATTAGGGGATCCATCTATCACTAATGCTCTATGATACTCACCTTCTGCCTTGCATGTGTCCTAGAAATCTGCTCGTTACACAAACTTGACCCAAAGGACCATCAAAAAAAAGATTGATGATTGCAGTACAGTGAAAACTATCTGAATCTCTTTATGGAACTGCAGAAGTCACCTGGAGATATGGTATCAAGCTATTTTTGGGGTTCTGGAAAGAAAGGCATGTCAGATCAAGTTTAGCCTATGGTTCCCAAACTTGGCAACTTTAAGACTCATGGACTTCAGCTCCCAGAATTCTCCAGCCAGCACAGCTGACTGAGGAATTCTAGGAGTTGAAATTCACAAGTCTTAAAGCTGCCAAGTTTGGGGACCCCTGCTATAATAGATCAAATGGGGTGGAGGGTGGGGAGCAGAGAAGGAAGAAAGGATTTTCATGCAAATAGAATTTTAAGCTATTCAAAAGTTATCATACCAAATGTAAAACTTCTCTGGTCAAAACTAGATCATCTGAAGTCGTATAATTCCAAAGGTTAGCTGTTCTACCTAATAACATTTTAGTGCACAATGTGGTTATTCTCAAGCCTAGCAAGCATGAATGTCTAATTTTATAACTGAACTGTTACAAGAGGTTTGCATATATGATCTGAAACTAATCTACTATTTTAAGTAGATGTAGTAGAAGGTCCCAATTTGGTTGCACTTCTTTTCCTAGTAAATTATCATTTTCCGTATTTATCAGGACATTGTAGCATGATTCTCATGGTACTGGGACACCCATTTATGTTGAGCTTCTGTGCATTTTTGAATTTCTAATCGGGTCTTAACATATAAACATTTAACAAGGAAAAATCTGTTGTGTCTCTCTTTTACCTCTGGGAGATTTAGTTCTTGCAAAAAGTATAACTGAATGTTGTTCTTTCTAAGTGAAAGGGAAAGAGAAAGATGTTCACACATCCACAGGGAAAGAAAGCATTCTGCTGGAACCAAAATATATTAGGTTCCCTATCCTCAATTCCAAAATGTGGCCCCTAAAATCAACAGTTTTACCTTATTCCAAGTTACCTAACTAAAGTAGCTAAAATTTAGAAATCTAATTCATTTATATATGACTTGAAGACACATAATCAATCAATGCATTAATTTTAGCCTTTAAGCAAGATAGCTTAAAATAAAAAAGGAGGAGGAATTATGGACTTGGTATACATCAAGGCAATTGTTTCAATTTTGTATTTAAATAACATACTCATATCTGCATGATTTACAGATTATATATCCATACACTGAAAAAAACATGATTACATTCATATTTATATAAAAATACATTCTATTAAACTTCAAGTTTGTTTCTATTAAACAAACTTCAAACTTACTTTTACGGGTTTTTTTTTTCCCAATTGTGTCCAATTCTCACAGACTGCATGGACAAGTTTCTGCACTTTTCTTGGCAAGATTTTTCAAAAGTGGTTTGCTTTCCTCCTCAGACTAAGAGAAATGACCAGCTCAAGGTCACCCAGCTGAAACTGTATTTAAGGTTGGATTAGAAATCAGTCTCTCAATTTTCAGTCTATACTTTAATCACTTCATCAAACCTGCTATTCATATTATCCAGGTCTGACCTTGCTTAGTTCAACCCAACTGTAGGATTTAATTCATCCTGTACACAGAAAAACTCCTTATTTGTAAGTAAAGGTGTATATTTTGAAATATATTATGTCACTTTTTTCCCCAAAATTTCTAACATGACCTACAAGATATTAACAAGTATTTTTTTAAAAAAAATAACTTTTAAAAAATAAAATAACAGTAGCAGAACACCAAGAATAAAATCTTACACCAATAAATCAAGGAAGCAAAATCATTCAAGAGCCAAGAAAGAGAATGCCTGAAGTGGTAATATTGCAGTTTTCCAAAAGGTAGTGTTAGATAAAAGTACTAGATAGTATTTACACACCTATGTAAATCTATGCAAATTTGCTTTGATATAAGAAACAGTTGTTTCGAGCATCATATTTCAGATAAAATGCCCATTTCTTTATTACCACTCCATATTTGGAGGTAAAAAGTGTGCAGCTTTCACAGTGTTAAGTTGGTTTTTGGAGCTGATTATAATTTTAAGAATTATGTTTTCCATAATGCTTTATTTACAACTTGAATTGCTGTTATTTTTAAAATCAAAATGTTAGAGGATTGTTCAACATTTTTTCTCTTGTTCTTCTAGCCATATTGAGAAAAATAAAACCGTTATATTAGAAACAATCTGGTGGCTTCCTGAAGTTTTTAAACTACAGGTTCCCAAAGCCACTGCCACTCAAGATTTGTGAAGTTGGCCAAAATCTGGAATGCATAGGATTATACTTTATTATCACCCAGATGGAAAGGGAAGCAAATGTATAGGATATTTTTGTTTCCCTTTGGCCTTTTTAATTTTCTCTTTTAAGAAAATGTTGATGTTATTTATTTCTACATGTATGTTGATGGCCAATTTGTCTGAATGCCAGGCTTCAGGAATTCTCTGAGACTTCAGGACTTGACTTGATCTAGGATACTTACAGTTTTATAGTTGAAATTATGGTTGAGTCTGTCCATTTGTTATGAAATTAAGGAGTTTTCATTATGTCTTTTGACTGCTGCTTGATGTTCACGGATGTGCTGTTAAAATAAGAAGGAAACAAAAATATCAAAATACCTCCTCATCAGAAATCAACACTCAGAGGAGCAGAGATTAACACCAAGATTAACACTAGAATTAAGAAAACAATACTCCAATCAAAGAACTATCAGTGCAGATAAACAGTAAACAGCTAATCAAGGAACCTCCAAGAACATTCCCACCAACACCAAAACACTAGTATTTAAAACATAAAAGCAATCTTCATTCCCCATTCCTTTCCAGCACCGATGACATATGTTATCTAGTTTAGAAATGAAACATCTGCAGGAAAACCTCATGGTCAAAGACTACCAAGAAGCCCACAATTAGATTCCTCTTTGCAACATCTACTTAGCAGAAACCTGCCTCAAAAGTTTATTTTCTCCAAAAATAATTGCCTCTGCTCATCACGAGATTTGGAGGCAAGGACATGTCCAGATTGTGAAAATGCAAATCCAATGATACCTATTCCTTAGGATCTTATGAGTTCTTGAAGGCAAGATGGTTGATACAGATAGAAAGTTTGCATTTGTATTTGCATTATCCACAGCATGGTGCCTGAAGGTTATTTGAAAGGAAGGGCTCTTTGACAGCAGACACTTTATGTCACCAATAGAGAAACTGGCCACTTTGACACGAAACTCTTTAAGGCTGAGTAACCATCAGAATGGAACTGCTCCCTTGCAGCGTTTCCATGGTAGCGACCTGGAGAACTGCACAGAGGATACAGCTGACTTAAAGGGAACGGATAGAGTTCTGCATAACGATTATGATAGCGATCAGCAGGGGGAGCTCAAACTCTCGGCGGTGTGGCAGAAAATTGGAGGAAACGAGAGGCCCGTTTCACGTGACCCACCCTNATCAGCAGGGGGAGCTCAAACTCTCGGCGGTGTGGCAGAAAATTGGGAGGAAACGAGAGGCCCGTTTCACGTGACCCACCCTTTGAAGGCCCACATAAGCCGGAAGTAGGTTTTCTTGCCTGGGATGAGTAGCAACCCACAGGAAGTCAACCTTGGTTTTTGAAACTTCGGCCCGAATTGAGACGAGAAGGCTGTGGGGTGGGTTCCGTGGACTCGCTAGCGGTTGGTATGATGAGCGATGGGTCAGGAGAGCCGACTACGGAGGTCCCGCCCGTTACCGGAAGAGGGATTCATCTCGTCGTGGAATACTGGTGAGCGAAAGACAGCCGGAGGGCGGCGCCTGTGGGGGGAAGGCCACGCCTCGGCAGAGGTTAATCCCGCCCATCCATGGAGGCTGCGAAAGATGGTTGCTGTTTGCTCTCGTGCTTCTTGACTTCGCTGCCTGGCTCCCCTTCAAAGTTGCGCTATTAAAGCTGGGAGGTAGAGAGTCGCCTTTTCTTTCCTCCGTGTTTGCGTCTTAATTTCTTTGCACTTGGGCCAGCGCGGTTGCTTTATAGCCGCGTTTCCCAACAGAAATTCAACAGAAACAGAAGTTTCCCAGACTTGAAATTCTAGACCGAGACAACCGAGAACGACGCCGCCTTCGGACCGATCTAAGTATAGTACATAAAATCATACATTGCAATGTCCTACCTGTCAATGAATACTTCAGCTTCAACCATAACAACACAAGAGCACACAATAGATACAAATGAAAGGTAAACTGCACCAAACTTGATTGCAGGAAATACGACTTCAGCACAATGTCTGGAATACTCTATCTGGCTCTGTGGTTTCTTCCCCAAACCCCAAAAACTTCAACCTTAGACTGCCTACTATCGACCTCACCCCTTTCCTAAGAGGTCTGTAGGAGGCATGCATAAGCGCGCCAACATGGCTACCGTCCCTGTCGTATTGATTCTTTTTATTTTTCTTATATGTATCTATTTCATGTATTCATAACTATATTTATACTTGTACCTGTTATCTTATAGTTGCTTAATAAAATAAATAAATGAATATTGGCAACCTTTAAGACTCGGGAATTTCAACTCCCAGAATTCCCTGGCTAGCCTGGTTTATGTCACAAACTTTATGATATAACCGCCTTGACATGAATTTTTATAGATCATAAGGGACAGAATAACATGCCTTCCTGGGTTCTTCACAAACCAAATCTTACTGTAAAGGCAAATAACAGAGGGGCTTAGTTTTTAGCTCCTTGATGTTGGGAGAATGTGTGCTCAAGGTTTATTTAGCCTATCTATCTGTATTTTATCAAGCTTCGAAGCCAAAGAATTCGTTTGCCTGGCATGGTTCAGAGTTTAATGACAGAAGCATGCCTGGAAAGCAGAATAATAGCATGAGTTACTATATTTTATGTAAAAATGTGGATATTTTTCTTTTGGTAATATATGCAAAATGTTGGAATGCAGCCCCTCATTCCACAGAAAGATGATGCATAATAAATACATTGACTCTTTGTGAATTCTTCAGTCTCGTGTGAACCATGTTTTAGTACTATTTTCAAAATAAGAAGGTAGTGCATATGTAAAAATCAAAATCTTACCCTATCTTCAACTTAGACTTTACACCAACATTAAATTTCTCTTTTCAGCAAGCCCTGTGGCTTTGAATCTGCCTACCTGGAACTGGCAAGTGCTGTAAAAGAAGAATACCCTGATGTGGAGATCGAATCCCGTCTTGGGGGCACAGGTACAAGTTAGTGTCTGTATGCTAATAAGCAGCAGCAATTAGAAATATCTCATTTATATGATGGAATGAACATACTATGTCTATGAAATTAATGTCTGCATAATAAACATGTACATTAGAGGATCACCAGTATGGGCTGGTTGTACCCCTTGGAATTAGGGAACTAGCCTATGATCAGTCCTAGGAGTTTAACAGAACAAAGTTCATACTCATATAAATTAAAATGAGAACAAGAGATAGTAGGGAAAGAAAAATTAATTTTTTTGCCCCTGTTTGCTAGGTCACCTATTGAAATCTCTATATACTGTATATTTTCATGGGTAAGCTGAGAATCTTAAGTCCTAAAATATACCCCTCAGATTGAGTTCAGTTTATCTGCTGAGTTTATCTGTATATCATTAAGAAATACCTGGTGAATAATTAAAGAACTCCAGATCTTTTGAAAAGTTAACCTTTACTGTATACCCAGTAAAAATTTAGAAGATGAGTTGTCTTCTAACATTTGGACTTTCACCTGGATTGTCCACTGCCAAGTAGATGTATATATCATAGGTATGAGAATGAAATCTTACTGTCACTTTATAGGTTTATTTTTGAGATAGGTGACACAAGCAGGTTTTTTTATTCTGGATGAATTAATATGAACGGAATTGATTATAATGCAACATATTTTTTAAAGGTGCCTTTGAAATAGAAATAAATGGACAATTGATCTTCTCCAAACTTGAGAATGGAGGATTCCCTTATGAGAAAGACGTGAGTTCTTATTTTTTTTCCTGCTATTCCTCAAAATATTATTTTGGAAGAAAGCTTAAATATCTAAGGTAATGGTCAAATTGTTCTCATGTAGGGTTTCAGAGATGAGCTCAGCAACATATTGTAGGATTTGACTAGTTTTAATTAAAAAGTAGAGGAATGGTTAGTTGCTGAAAATGCTTTAGCAGTTATAGTCATCCTTGACTTTCTTTGAAAAAATACTGTGTAGACATGCCAGGAATAAAATTGTATTCTTAATTCATGTTCTCATCCAGACAAAACGGGAGCATTATTCTAATAATATTTCTCACTTCCTCATAAAACATATAGTTGTAGGCTAGCTCTAGTTAGCCTATCCTATAGTTAGAATAGAATAGTTGTTATAGGTGTGATAGAAAAAAAAGTATCTCTCTTCTTCCAGTAGCCTCCATTTTCCTTCAAACCTGTTTCAGAGAGATGATAATATTGTAGAATAGTGGGGAGGGGACACTTCAGGGAGGAGGAAAAGGGAAATCCCTTGTAGAAGTGAAAACGTGTTCATACAACACGGGAGTTAAAAATCCTTCGCTTTCAAGGTTCATGGGGAAAGAAATTATGTACAAGAGATTTAGTTTTCTGTCCTTGATTGTATTATATAATAAAACACATTGATATACTCCTGGTATTTCTTAAGAGATTTTCTTTTGCCCAATAAATTCAGACGGCGTTTTGACAATTTATTTTTTTTCACTCAGTCTGTTGAAAATGGGGTGGAAAATTACAGAGTTTATTTTCTCCATTTTGTCTCTTTAGCTCATTGAAGCCATTCGGAGGGCTAGCAATGGAGAGCCACTTGAGAAAATCACCAAGAGCCGGCCACCTTGTGTCATTCTTTAGTATTTTTTACATTTACTCCATGTTCTCTACTTGCCCACCCTCCCTGAATCCTTGTCACTTTTGCTTCCAATTTTTGCTTCCAATTTTTGCTTCCAACTTTTGCTTCCAACTTTTGCTTCCAACTTTTCCTTCTGGTATTAATCCAATCAATAGTTTAATACCTGATCAGGATAGACATTAAAATAATTTTGGTTGTTTACAAACAAGTAAAATAAGCTAGAACTAGAACTTAAGCCATATTTGGGAGGTTGATTTAACAGGGCTTATTCAATAAAGTAATATTTTTTTCTTGAGGACAATTTAATGTAATTCATTTTTCTATTTTTTGAGATGCTAGCATGGATCTTCCTGTTGTATTTTTTTTAATCCCATCTGAATGAACAGGAGTAAATCCTCATTTGTCTTAGAACATCTAAGATCTTTTAGCTTCTCTGCCTTTAAAGCCTCAACTTCTGTCCATTTTCCTGCTCCTTTCCAGGGATTTAGAATGAGTTGGTGCCACAACCTGACTTCATTATGAGATCTGCAGGTTCAGAGTGAAGCTTGATAAGAAGTCTTCCCAATAGTCCTGTATAGGGACAGTTGATACTACAGCAAAAGTTTTCAAGGACCACATATTTTAAAGCAACATTTTGGGGGTCATTGTTTTTAAAGGAGTGCTTCAGAATGAAAAACATCCTACACATCACACCACATGAATAAGATAATCACAATTATTTTGCTCCCCGACTCCACTGTTTTATCTTAGGTTTAGAGTTTCCCTAATTTTACGTGAAATTCAATCGAGTTAACCAGGACAATGTTGCTACATGTGAGAGGGAAATATTTAGATACTCATTTCTTTTCTACACTGCTCTGAACTTTTGCAAATGATCATCCTTCTTCCAAACTAGGCATGATTTGTTGACAAAGAAAGTAGTTCTTTGATGCTTATGTTCTGAATTAATTTTTTCTGAGAACAAGTATAAAATCGAAAGTAATTCATAGTAGGACATTTAAAAATTATTTTATGGGTGACTTACATTTACAGCTCAATTGTCTTGTTAAAAACTAGACTTCTTGAACTTTTTACCCCCTCCCAATAAGTATTTTTGTAGTTTAATTATTTCAACAGTAAGTTATAAGCCTAACTCTTCCATTGCAATCATGAGACTTTTAAGAGTTTCATTTGGATCAGAGTATGTATCTGTCTAACTTGAAGTGTTTACTTGCTTTTAAAAGTCTTTCTTTTGATTAAATTGTAGATCTATATCTATTATACTAGTAATACAGATTTCATGACATGAACTTATTGTCATAGTAAGTATTCTCATCAGTACATATGGCAAATATTGAAATTAGAGCATAAGTTATCAACCCTGTAACTGCATGTTTCACAGCTTATTTCATAGGAACGAGCAATATAATTTTCTTTAGTTTTTACTTTACTGTCATTTTCACTGTACTGTGATGCCTCTATTTTGTTTCAAGACTTGATTCTAATAATCCAGTTTTCATCTTGGATCTATCAGTGAGTAATTCTAAGAAGTAATTGAAAATGCTGCTGCTTGTTGGCCCCTTTGCTGGGACCAGAGGGTGAAAGGCACCAATAATCTTCCTGCTTCCAGAGTCTTAATTTATATGTTTAAATTGTTGATGAGCCACTATTTAGTGCAATTTATAATAAAGGAGAAAATGCTAAAATGCTTGCAATATATTGTGTCTGTGATTCTCTTAAGCCCATGTCACACTGCACCAACGGATGCAAAGAGGATGTAAAACATTAAAAAAAGCTTGCCATCCTTTGGAAAACGCTATGCATCCATTGTGTACTCACTGCATATGTGTTTCATACGCTCTCTCCCTCCAGCATGCGTCCACTGAGATTTCATCCACCCAAGAAGTTTTGAGCTGCACAAAACTTTGTGAACGGATGAACTTTCCGCTGTGTACGATGTAAATCCGTGACATCCGAGCAACAAATGTTCTATGTCCGTTTATCATCCGTTAAACATCCCCTGTATCCTCTCTGCATCCTCTGGGCATCCCCTCAACTCACATCCGCTGCAGCTGAAAACGGAAAGAGGGAGGAAACAAAAGGTACACGGAACGTCTACACAGCGTTAGTAGCACGGAAATAGAAAGGATGAGCAGTGAACGGTTTGCATCCTATATACATCCTCTTGGCTTCCTATGAACATCCCTTTAACTTCCCTGCTATATACTACCCACGTCCGTTCTTTTCCGTTCTGTTTATGCAAATTTTTGCCATTTTTTGGAGCGGATGACAATGGATGGAGCCACCCCCGAAAATTTGCTCGTCCGCTGTGTCCTTTTTGCATACACTTTGCATCCGTCGGCCAGTGTGACCTAGCCTTTAATTAGAGATTTTCACTTTGGGGGAATAGCTTGAAAAAATAAGATTGCTGTTTGCAAGGCATGATATGGGGTAGGATTTAAAATTTTGCAATTTAGAATGAAGAAAATTTAAATATTAAATTAAAATGGTTTGATTTTTTAAAAGTTTTTTTTTCCTATTAAAAGTAGACAGTCTCAATTTCAGGGTTTGCTTTGAGCATGAAACAAGATTGCCTGTATTTGCTTCTATTCACTGGTTGCAAAAAAATCTCACTGGATCAGCCCAGTGAAGAGTACCTTTCACTGTACCGTACAAGATATAAGGGGAGAGAGAGACAGGGAGTTGTTCTAAAGAAAGTGGCTAAGTGCCATAACTGACCAAGGAAAGGAAGAGTTTCTTGTGCTAACAGTCTTACTCTTAAAAAAAAGTATTTTCCACATGTTCAAAAGTCCAGCTTCCATCTTGAACATGCATGAAGGAAAGAAAAAAAAAGGCTAAAGTAATACTTATATGAACACTTACATGGATATACAATATTGACATCTGGCCTTAAGTTCTGGCCAAAGAATTGGAATGATTTATGTCTGTACTACAGCATCCATGCCTTGTTCCTATAGGCAATTTTTAATTACTAAAATGGTCAATAAATAGAACCAGTGCAAAGGTTAAGTGAAGAGAGGTTAGTCACCCAATAACATTTTTCTTAAAAGATACAAAGTCTCCTTTTTACTGTTCCTCAATGTCATTAGCCTTTCATCTTTTGTTGGCCTTTCTCCTTCCTCCCCCCCCCCCTTTTNTCTCCTCCCCCCCCCCCCCCCTTTTATTTTTTTTAGAAATCTGCTCCACTAATATCTCTGCCTGGGAAAAGGGATCTTTTGAGGTGAGTCAGGCTGAGAGTGGCCCAAAATCTAGTTGGAAAAAACAGCTAGGTTAGCTATTGACCTAGAATTTTTCTAAGATGTAATTATTAATTCAAGAGTACTATGTTGTATTATCTCAGACTCAATTGTTTTGCTCTTTTCATCCTAAAATAGGATTTTTTTGTATAATATATAAATTTTTGTATAAATTTATGTAATTCCTAAAACAGAAATCTCAATGACCTGAGCAAAAGGAATCATGGTCCCATTTTTTTGCTGTCAAAAGCATCTAAATTCTGCCAAAAGGGTAGACTTTCTCTATATATTATTTCTGACTCTATATATGTGGGATTAAGCAATTACAGAAATGTCAGTTGAAGGGACAATAACAATAAATACAACACAACACACAATGTTATAGAAAATGAAAACTATATTATACATTTCTCAGATATACAAATACTTACACCACATTTTTCTTTTTTAAAAAATAGCATTGACAGCTGATACATCTCACTGATTTAACTTAGCACCAGCTGAAAAATACAGGTTTCAATGGAAAGCAGGAGAATACGCAAATACAGTGAACTACAGTGAACTTCAAAAATAGTAAACAAATCATTCTTTAGAACAGCTACATACACAATATAATTCTATTGTATTGATTTGTTTCTTACTGTTTTCTATAGTTTTTGTAAATGGTATTCAATTCCAAGACATTCTTTATTTACAATGAACAAGCTGTACCAATCACACTACATCCCTTTGCTCTTCAAGGATCTTTAGTTAACCTGCTGCCACCATCTGCAACTTTCAGAATTATTGACACACATAGCCATTTCAGATATTTAAATATCAAAACAAAAGGCATTTCTCCAGATCCTCAGACTTGTTCTCTGTATGTACATATTGAAAGTGGTTACTTTTTTTGTCAGTGTTAGGAAGTCCTAGTAAAGTTTTAACTTCTCTTGTTCTATTTCATGTAAAGACATCAGAAAACAGTGCACTAATGTTAGCATCTCCATTTCATCACACCACTTTTCAAATTTGATTCAAAAAGAGGAAGAAATAGAATTAGTTATAATCACAGTATTTATTCAGAATGGTTTTAGAAAAAGCTCTAGACAATCCACGACCTACTGAGTCACTGTTTCAGAGATATTTCCTTATTAAATAAACAGAAACAGAATGACCACTGGTGGGTAAAAAAGCAATGGAGTGGGATTAATTCCTGACTTCATATCAACTTCCCCACTGACTTTCCTTGTAGGAAGCTGGTAGGGAATATTGTAAATTAAAATCATGTGATTGCAATTAACTGCAGCAGTATGGTGGCCTGGCAGCATTGAAATGGGCACAAAATTGCCAAATTTCAGTCCCATGGGAATAATGGGTCCCAGATTTGGGGTGCATTCTTTAAGTTAGCACATTTGAGGTACATAGAATCAGCAAATTGTTGCTTTCTGAATTGTTACTTTTGTGTTTTGCCTAAGTGAAGGTTACAACTAAAGAAAACGAATTTTAGCAGTATATAATAGACCTACAATCATGACACATGGAATGGGAGATACTGACTTTCAGGAACCTTCCCCAGTCTAGTGCTTCTCAGACATGTTACTCTTCCATTCCAACATACCACAGAAAAACGTTCTTGGGATTCATTTAGTTACATGTCACTAAGTTCACTTAAAAGACATCAATTATTTTTATATACAGCATTTTAGACATAATAGTAATAGTTAAGAATTAATTCATTGAAGAAAGACTTCAATTAGAAGAAGTACAACCTGGAAAGTAACAAATCAACTTTAAGAGGACCACTGCTGGCATAAATGTACACTGATTACAGATTAGTTCTTTCAGAGAGTAAAAAATTAAACACCCCTTAATCTGTGCTTAATGAAAAAGTTCCTTTATGTTGCTTCATAAATTACACTGAGTAGTTCTGTACTCTATTTTACACATTTTTTGCTCTAGCCTTGACTGTATGAGAGAAAGTAAGAGGCGTTTCTTGAGTATCAAAAATTTACCCACAAATTTCTGTCAATCTTATTCTGTTATCCCTCTGGCTCCTCTGATTTAGAACAGCGGTTGCCAACTGGTGGGCCATTGCCCACTGGTCGGCCATGGAAAAATGTTGGTGGGCCCCAGAAAAAATGGCCCCCAAAAGCAATTAATCTGGGCTGCACAGTTTTCTCGCCTCCTGGCTCTTTGAGGGACCCCGGAATCAGGTCCCTGAGATGCACACTCCAACCAGCTCCCACACATGGTGGAGGCAACAAGAGTCCCCACCCCAGTGCCCGCTGTCAGCTCTTCCCCATTAATTCTCTAGCTTTGAATTGCTCCCGACTCTCTCTTTCTCCAACCCCCATGCCTACGTGCAGGCAGGAAAAGTAAGGGAGACAGTCATGTGCAGCTTGTTGCCTCTCCCAACATCGAAGCCTTGGAAATGCAGGCAAAGCCACCGCAGTGGTAGCATCCTGAGTTGCCTTAGCATGCACGGTTAGTTAAGAATCGCCCTACCCAGAAAAGGAGGTGCTGGAGGAGGAGGAGGAGGCAGTAGTGGAGAAACAAGCAACTTAGGACATATTATTCCCATCCTAGGGTTGAAGAATATCTGTTTAAGCTATAATAAAATTTCCCAAAATCATGCTTTGCCCTTATTTTCCACTCTTCCTGTCAGTCCAAACTCCGGTAAGAATGTTTTCACTCTTCTTAATGTATTATAATTCCAACTTGTCATTTTCCAGGCTCTTCTAGTCGTCTGACCCTCTTATCTTGAATCCCAAGACACCAAAAGCAGGGACTACAGGTGTGATGAGAAGTAAAAGAGCACTCCATTCTGCTGAAGTACCCAAATGGCAGCTGAGCTGCTTGAATCAGAGGAATGTCACAGATGTAGTGCCTTACAGCCACAAATGGGCAGACTTCAAGTTTGCAGGATTTTTAACCTCTTTTTATTTAAACCAGTATCCCTCATCTGATTCTTGGGGTAATGGAAATAGTGTTGCAGAATTCTGAGCCAATTAGTATGTTTGATTACCAGTACTATATTAACCAAAACTTGAAATTCTTCCAAACAAAAATCCCTACTTGGACCCCAAAACTTTTAACAGCACATCTTAGGGTAGTAGCAGAGGGAAAATCTTGCTACTGCCAGAATTAAATAAGAGGGAATAAAAAAAAATATGCTGTTCTATTGCAGTAGATCCCACCATCTTCTTTCCTCAAGAGCTAGGAGATATGAGAGAAACAACCCCATTGGGCCTCAAAAGGATCATTAAGGCTTTAATCATGTTCATCATGCATGGGTAATTCACTGGGTTTGTATCCTGAGGTGTCGTTATTGTAAAAGTCAATTTGACTGGTCATGAGAAATAGTTTTTATGCAAAGTCCTTGGAACAAGTGACTGATTCTGATAGCCCTAAATACTCCAGGTTCTCTGCTGTTGGGGTTGAAGGAAAGCCATTGGTAGCAGCAGAAGGAACAATGGAGGTGGCAAAGAATTCTGCTGGATTACATTTAGGATTTTCTTGGTTCCAATAATAAAGGTTGTCAAAAGCTTGTGGTAAAGGGCTAGATGCAGGGACACTGCATGGTGTCAGGTACTCTGGATTTTCCACTGCACTGGTGAAACTCATATAGAATGCATTCTTTGGTTCCTTGACAAGCCCGTTTTTGCCTATGTGCCTTTTTTGCTTTTCTAGTGTAGATCCTGGTAGTCGTAGGTTTTTGTTGGGTGGAAGATTGTTTTCTGGTTGATTTACATACTCTACAGAGAAAAGAAAGAAAAGAATAAGAATAGTAAAATCCAGGTTGCGGTAGCTTGCATGCTTATCAGCAAATACTACTAAGTGCACTTGTGGCTTTTTTTTTTCAATCAAAATTTAATAAAGGTTAGAAACATTATTTGAGAATATCCAGATCCATTACAAAATATCTGAAATACTCAATCTGCCATTATACAGAGAAAGGCTATACAGCACATGGATATACACTTTTCAGTATCTATAAAGGGATGCTATACAGGGTTAAACTAAACATATTTCTTAAGAGTGTGCTGCAGAGAAAAAAGACATATTAGCTTTAAAGATTTGCAAACTACATAAATATCCCAAGCACTGTTCTGTCTTCAAAATCAAACTGCTATGCAATCTCCCAATAAAAAGAATAGTACATACCTGGTATGATAGGCAAGCTTAATGGTGCAGTGTAGCTCTTGTTATCAGAATTCTCCTTTTCATTGACTGATGTACTTGTGGGATCTTCACTATAACGCTGAAGAGAAGAATCAGGTAACTGCAATGGTGCTGAATTCTGCACTGTTTTGCTTGTTGCATAGTCCTCCTCATGCACGTCTGTGGTGATACTTTCTGACTCTTCAGAAAGGGATGGCCCCAAGTATGGGTAATGAGGAGATTCCTCAGTCTCTTCTGCATCCATTTGAGTCTCTAGAACATTCTAGAAGAAAACAGTTCACAAGATCTAAAAAATGGATGTTATAACTTGGTAATTTGTATATACGCACTCACAAATTAGATGGCTATCTGCATTTATACATACACACTCGTGTGTGTAAATGCAGACAGCCATCTAATATATAAATGCATTTAGTATGTAAATGCAGACAGCCAGTTTGGTCTAGTGATTAAGGCACCAGGCTAGAAAGAGATAGATTGTGAGTTCAAATCTGTCTTAGCAATAGCAATAGCATTTAGATGTTTATACTGCTTCAGTATATTTAGACATTTATACTACTCCATCCCAAAGAAAAAATGCAAAAAAGCAAAATAGCTATCTGAGGAAGCTTTACAAATAGTGGAGGGAGGAAGGAAAGCAAAAGGCAAGGGAAAAGAGAAAGATACACCCAGTTAAATGCAGAATCCCAGAGAATAGCTAGAAGAGGTGCCTTTTTAAATGAACAGTGGAAAGAAACAGAAGAAAACAATAGAATAGAGAGGACCAGAGCTCTCTTCAAGAAAATTGGAGATATGAAGGAACATTTCAGTCATGATAAAGGATCAAAATGGTAGGGACCTAACAGAGCAGAAGAGATTAAGAACAGGTGGCAAAATTACACAGAAGAACTACACAAGAATGAGCTTAACGTCCCTGATAACCATGATGGAGTGGTCACTGACCTCGAGCCAGACATTCTGGAATGTGAAGTCAAATGGGCCTTAGGAAGTCTGAGCAACAACAAAGCTAGTAGAGGTGACAGTATTCCAGCTGAGCTATTCAAAATCTTAAAAGATGATGCAGTAAAAGTGCTATACTCAATTTTCCAGCAAATTTGGAAAACTCAACAGTGGACACAGGATTGAAAAAGGTCAGTTTACATTCTATTTCCAAAGAAGAGCAATGCCAAAGAATGTTCAAACTACCGCACCATTGCACTCATTTCACATGCTAACAAAGTTACGCTCAAAATCCTACAAGCTAGACTCCAGCAGTATGTGGACTGAGAACTCTGTGATCATATTAAGAGCAACTGCGTTCTCTTCGCTGATGATGTAAAGCTATTCAGCACCACAGACAATACTGCTGCCCTTCAAAAAGACCTTGACTATCAGCATAGTCAAACAAATGGCAACTTCAAATCTCAACAAATAAATGCTCTGTCCTACATATTGGCAAAAAAAATAAATAAATAAATAAAATACAGGCTGAATAGTCAAAATCTTGTTGTTGATTCAAACTCTGTCAAGGATTTTGGAGTACTCATCTCTAATGATCTAAGTGCTAGAGCCCACTAACTACACAGCCAAAAAGGTATTAAGAGTTGTTAACCTAATCCTGCATAGCTTTTTCTCTGGTAATATCACATTACTAACTAGAGCATACAAAATATTTGCTAGACCAATCCTTGAATACAGCTCATCAGTCTGGAACCCGCATTACATGTCTGATATTAATACAGCTGACAAAGTCCAGAAATATTTCACAAGAAGAGTTCTCCACTCCTCTACTCGTTGCAGAATACCTTGCCACCAGACTTGAAATTCTAGACTTAGAAAACCTAGAACTACGCCATCTTCAGTCCAATCTTAGTGTAATATATAAAATTACATATTTCAATGTCCTACCTGTCAATCAATACTTCAGTTTCAACCATAACAATTGTCATGCCCCTAGTGGAGACTGACTCTGAGGAAGAGGAGGAACAGCCAACAGGGAGTGGGAGTGTGGCTCTAGAGGTGGTAGAGGAGGCTGGGGAAGGGCAGAGGCCAGCTGAGCAATCAGAGGAGGATCCAGGCCCATCCCCTATCCATCCAAGGTCGCACATAGTGTATGAATACATGAAAGTGGGATAAATATAAGGAACAAATAAAAGAGAAACAATAGGGTAGGGACGGGGTAGCGCACCTTGGGTGCAGTTATAGCACACCCTAACAAGACCCCATAGAAAGGGGTGAGGTCAATAGCTAAAGCGACGTCTAGGTTAGAAGTTGTTTGGGGTTTGGGAGAAACCAGAGTTAGGTAGAGTATTCTGTAGACATCTAGGACGCACACTACTGTATGCTGGAAGTGTATTTCTTGCAATCAAGTTATGGTAGGCGGTTTACTTGGAGTTTGACTATCTATGATAAGTATGGCTGTTGTATTGTTGTGACGACCGCCATAGTCATCTGCAAAAATCAAAACAGCCAAAACCAAAGCATACATTAAAGTCCGGTAATCTGCTTCAAACTTAACTTCCTGTTTTATTAGGCACAGTTTTAAACAGCTCAAAAAGTAAATAGACTGAGGCAAAAAAGCAAAAACTAACAAACACGATTGAGCACGAGCAGTTGCATAGACCAAAGCTCAAGGCTCACACTCCATGAATTCATAACATTCCAAGGAAGACTAATTGAGGAGAGAAGCCATCGGCTGGCAAAGAATTCACACACAAGAACGAGAATAAAGAATCAACCGTCTTTACCAACAGGTAACGCACACAGCATCTTGTAGACATCCAGGCAAGCTTATAACTGATCCACAAGTTCACACCAGAGATACTATAGCCTGTATATTACAAGTAGCTCAGCGGCTAGCCTATGAAAGCGTATAGATGTGGGTAAATCCTCCTCGCCTGAATATAGGTAGCCATCGACTGGTTCACCACTGGATACGCTGACATTACGTCCGATGACCTGCGTGTAACGACTGATATGAAAGTGGACATAGGGGATGGGACCTATTGCGAGTGACG